>VZTV01071085.1:376-11202 GCA_013400875.1 Anhinga rufa | reverse complement strand
GTAAAGGCCATGGAAACATTACTACAGAGCAGCCTACCATTCCTTTTTCCTGAATAAAACGAGCAAAGGAAAATCATGTAGGACAACACAACCCCAGATTTGCTTCAGTACACTTTGATGCTAATGTATCTGGAAGAGCAAGTTTCCATTTAGGCTTTGAGTTAGGAATCAGTGAATTCATCTGTCTGGCTGAACTGCAAACAGTTCAAATTTCACAGTGCAACATTTTTGAATGGCAGCAGGGAAAATTTTAATTTATTATATTGGCTAATGGCAGATTCTTTTTTGAAAAGCAATGAATATTTGCACAAGCGATGAAGCAAGCTTTAGTGCTCAAAAAACAGGCATGGGGAGGAAAAAAAAGTATAATATGCCCTTAGTAATAAAACAAGAGTTTCTTTGAAATCGTGTTTAGTAGCTAGTCAGAAAGTTTCTCAGAGGAGTAGTTTATTTTTACTTTTGCCTCTGCTCTGTTGGAGAACAGTTTCTCGGAAGTGCTCCATGAGATTAAATGTTCATCAACATAGGTCTGTGCTTAGCAAACCCTTGTGTATGCTAAGCAGTTGTGGCAGAAATCAGAGGTTGACGGGGTTTAGTGTAGGTACTCAATGTCCTTCCTTCGTTAAAATTTGCACTGTTTTTAGTTTTGTCATCCAGCTTCTCAGAGATGCCACTGCAAGCTGCAAAGTTGTTTGTCTTCTCTTTTAATCTCCTGACTACTGTCCATGCTTGAGAAGAGTGCCAGTATGCTATTTGATATTTTTGAGAATATAACTGTGTTGTTGAAAATTACCTTTGCTCAAGGGTTGGTACACTAATTGTAAATAAAACCAAGCCACTAATAAAATCCTGACTCACCTAAATTGACCAATATGAAAGCAGAGCTCTAAATCTCTGTTACTGGTTAACACAGAGGAATGAGAGAACAAAATTAAGGCACTTCCATGAGGTCATGTCTCCCTATGAACAGTCATGGTATCAGCATCTGAACAAAGTCTGTACGATTCTGATAATTCTCAATTTCCTTTTAGAAAAGTCACTTAATTTGACTTGACTCCTGGCGTTGTTAAAGAACAGAATATAATCTTTATATATTCTTGAATCCACCACTGCACCTTTAAGTGGACTTGCTTTTAAATATACACACATGTATACGCTTTTACTTTTTGATCATCAGCCTGAGTCTATTTTTATGTTTATTTTACAGTTTATTTAAGACTGAGGCGGAATGAAAAAGAAACAATGGCCAAATTTAGCTTTGTAGGAAAGTCCTGACTGAAATATATAGACATTACAGCATGGCAGAAAAGTCAACATATTCAAACTCTGCCCAACCAGAGCTGTTTCAGGCCAGTTACAGTTACAGTTACAGCTACAGCTGTTACAAGACCAGTGTTATCAGAGAGCTTCCTTCAGGGAACAGCTGAAGTAGAAAAGGATTCTCTTTAGGCAGAGGGAGTAGAGGAAAAGAGGAGAGGAGGAGGAAGAAGAGATTTATAAATAATTTTTCACAATACTTTTAAATTTTTTTTAAAATATTTTTTTTTCTGTTTGAATAAAGGCGCCTTTTCTTAATTTCTTCTGCAGTACACACTATCTGTCCAGTAGAGGTGCAAAATAAGTAAAATTCTGCAGGCTTTGGTTATGTTTTATATCTGGCATAAACTTCCTCTGGACAAAGCCCTTCTCTGAGGAAAGAATGGATTATCTGATGAAAAGCTCATGATTGTAACATCAAGCCAAGATGTGATCAGTAGAGGTTTATTGTATATGGCTCTTATCATTGCACACTTCTGCCTCTCATCCCATGCATCTCTTCTTTTTTAACCTCTCTCTTCAGTACCTGTATATCAACTGTTCTCTTCAGAGATAGCCTGTGACATAGACAATTTCCAGCTTGTCACTGAGTTACTCTGGCACGTGTTTTACAGTGCAGCCTGAACCTCTCTCAGAGTTAAAGCTAAATGGGTCAGTGTTGGAACACCAAGTAATTGTTAGAAGTGAAAATTAGTATCTTTAAAGTTTTCAGGGGAAGGAGGGTGGGAAGTATCCACATTACCTTGTCAGTTCAATGGAACTCAGTGGAAAAGCAGAAGCAACGCATTTCTCTAAAATCTAAATTCCCATTATTTTCACTGGTACAAAATCAGTGTACTCGGCTTCCCCACTCCCCCAGTAAGTTTCAAAACTGAACTTATGATATAAAATCAGTCCAAGTAGGTTCTTACAAAGTGCGTTTTATAGGTATGCAGGTGAACTGGCAGCATTTCCTTCCTACCCCTACATGGGCTTCTTAACGATGAACTAATTTACTCCATCTATTTCTGATGCCATTTCAGGGATATTTTAAACAGAAAGATTAATCAAATGAACCTATTTTAACAAGACTTTTATTGAAAACATACACAAAGTCAACAAGTTATTTAGCTTCTGAATGTACATATTAGGGGATATTAATATTAGAGAAGAATATTTTAAGAAAATGGGAAATACAACCAACATATGCTGTAGTTTACATCACTAAGGCATTTAGGCATAAGAGCAGGTTACAGTGTGTGTCTGTGTGTGTATCTATATACACAAACACACAAACTTACACACAGGTTATCTGATTTGAAACTGTACAGTGCTATGCAATTCGTTATTTTTTGCCTTTTCTATTTTTTTGACACTAAATAAAGCTTTTATCCAAAAGGTAGAAGTTGTTCACAGAACAGCAGTTATAATCTACTCTTCAAGAGTTTGCTTACAATTACAATACTAACGATGCACAAAAAAACCCCAGATCTTCATGGGAAAGTTCTCTCTTACCAAAATGAGGCTCAAGTAAGAAAAACACTAGTTTGCAAAGGCACCGTGGAGACAGGTTTTAATACATTAAATACAACATGAATCATTCACAATAACAAGTTTAGTGTTTCTGGGAACTTTTGTAAATACAACACAGTTGGTCACACAAAAGTGTTTCTGTTGATTTGTCTTGGCAACTCTGATACATCAACAGTGTAACAGCGTAACAGCTTTGTTCCCATCTGACAGAAAATAATGGCAGTTCTGCAAGGCAAACGTTAAACCTGACCGTATGTATTTATTAATTCCACAGTGTTTTGACAGATTATAGGGGATGCAACTTAAAGGATGCTGACACGCTCACTGAGGGCTTTCATTTCTGTTTCTTCTAGCTTGGTGTTTTCATTATGGTTAGCACTTGGACTGATAAGGTGTGCTGGATACTGCAATCCGTGTTCTCCTGAATACTGTTCCCATCGGGAGTCATCACTTTCATGGGTGATGTAACGTTCCCCCATTTTACATTCAAGTTCCCTTAAATCTAACCAGGTTTGATAGTCCTGAAATAAAATAATAGTATTATTTTTAACATTTCTAAAATAAATTACATTCCCTTCTACTACCAATAGTATGCAAAGTGCTGTTAACTCAGCAATCTAAAGGTCATTCACCCCTATTGCTCCAGAATGGAAAAATCTTGCAATTAATAAATATGAAACCTGCCTACAGAGACAGGTTTCATTTCTAGAGGATTATTTGATAAATTAATATTATTAAACTTTGCAATTAGTATAGTATGGACATGTTATAGGTTGTTTTGCAGAACATATCAATAGTCTGCAGATTTCCATGATGTCTAAGTGAGGCATGGGTGGTAAAACAATTCCTCGCGCTAGTCACAAGATAAATAAGGAAGAAGAAACATCTTTAAATCATACATATATATCCTAGTGATCCAGATCAGTGAGTCAAGACAGTTGCTCCATCTCAGTATAATGGTGCAGGATGTGAACTCAGCTTGGGCTAGAAAAAATATGCTTTTTCAAACTTGGGCAATTAGTGGTGTGCTCAAAGAGATGTATATGTCTAAATATCAAGGTACTTTGGAACTCCATGTTGACAGTAAACAGTAAGGCTGGAAACTGGTTTGGTTCTCACGCTGTTTAGACCACAATGCTCTGCAGCCTCTGGTCTGCCTAAAGCATATCTCAAGTTTAATAATTTCTTTTCTTATTCCCACCCATAGCATACATGAAGCTGCGGTACTAAAGCCAATCCTAGCCCCATGCAATCTAACCTCTGCTCATGATTCTGTATCCAGTTTTCTTTTTTCTCCTTCACCTTGTTTCAAGACAAGACACAAACCTGGTCACCTCGACAAAGCACCAGAAAGCCCACACACTGTAAATGCATGAAAGCCTTCATCCTTAGTATCTCACACCCATTGGCCCACTTCTTACCAGACATCCTCTCAGAAATCACCTCTAAGTCTCACTGCTCCGCACCACTGTTATCTTTCCTTAGCCCACGAGGTTGGGCTCTTCTGGAAAAAGGACTCCTCATCCATGGTGCTAGAACTGCTGCTGTACTGCCTCACCTTTGTTCACCTCCAGTCACTACTGCACAAGTAATAAAAGTGGATGTTGAGAGGTGAAGGACTCTAACCCATCATCTGAGCCAGCCAGCATCCTTGCTGGAGGCCTTAGCCCAGATCACCTCTCTGGTCCCCAAAGGCTCAGACAAATGCATTCTGCAATGGTTGCCAGGGAGAGGAGCAGTCTTGGAGGGAAAGACTGGAGAGTGACAGGATATCTGGGAGGAAGAAAGCAAGCCCAGGAGAATTCTCCCTGGGGAAGGCAGGGTGCAGGGTGGGAGGTTGCAGCCCTTTTCCTCTATACCAGCAGGTCCCCTTCTACTTTGAGAAACAGTTGCAAATATAAGGTCCTGGAGTAGGAGTCAGTTCTCAGTTTGGATAAAGATTCTTTTGGGATTGTGAACTATGCATCTGATCTGTGCCATGATTACTTTCCTGCGTGCAAATGTGGATCCCTTGGGAGATCCCACAAGCTGATGTCCCAGCCTGGCCTCGGCCCCTCCTTGTCCCATTGAGGTGCTCAATGCCCTGGCCTGGGGTCTTCCCCGGCCTGCCCTGCTCCTTGGCTGGGGGCAGTGGGACGGGCTGTGGATGCTCACGGCACTGATTCTGTTTTGGGTCTTTCAATGTACAGTGATTTGGCTGCTGCCAGGATAAAAAAATTAACATGAGAAGCAGAAGACAGTGGCTGCTAGCATCTCAAAAATTCATAACATTTCAGTTTTCAGCTGAAGATTTCAAATGAAGGTGGCTAATGTATTTTCCCAGAAAGCATACAGCTTCACTAGTTCTTTTGATGACTGAAGCATCAGCCTACTGATTAGTTTTGATAAGAAGTGAATAAGGGTAGACTCCAAGCAATGAAAAAAATATAAGTCAAATGACTATAAAGGGTTCTTTTTATATATATCTATCATGTTTTCAGTGGACAAACAAAATAAAATATTTTTGTAGTGTATATTGAAAACATGAGAGAGTTCAGTATTAGAATCTAGTACTTCAAAATTTAATTAGAATATATATGTAAATTGGTGAAGGATTATGAGGTTCTCAGGATCTGAAAACATCTCCAGGTTTGTAGATTTCTTTAGGTTCTGTTGTACTTAAAGATGAAATCTTTTATATACTTAGAGCCTAAATACATAGGAAAAAAACATGGAATTTGTAGCAATACCTGTAACCACGGGTGGCTTAATGTTTTGTCCACACTGTAGCGCTTTCTCATTTTCACTTGCAACAAATTATTTATAAGATCAATAGCTGGAAAGAAATAATATTGGAAAACGTCAGTTTAAATATATTTGTTTCAACTTGGACATACAAACAGAGATAGACAGACATGGTACTTGTAAAAAGAGGACAGTTATCCCTCCTTACTCCAGCTTTTTACAAAGCACAGTCAATGTTGAAGCCCCTGAAGGTACTCATGCAACCCTTCCTAATGGGTTACAACTCCTTTACTAAACAGTTGCCTGCTACCTAGTATATTGTCTACCTCTGTGTGTTCATTTTCAGGCACGCAGCAAAGTCTGAAGATAATTCTCACTCATGTCAAATCAACGTTGTTGCCAGCTAGATATTGAAGGAGATGAATAATCACCTTGCTTGTTTTAAGAGCAGGAAATGGGACAGAATTCTTTAAACTGGTACATCTTTGCTATTTTTTTAGCAGGAAATAGTGCAATTCAAGAAAAGCTGCTTTTGCAAGCAGAAGAGTTCTGGGTATCAGAAGTCAAGATGCAGGCGATACGTACTGGCAACAGTGTGTAGAGGAAAGCAGAAGCTAGGGAGTTCAATACAGATAGGCTGAGTGCTGGAACTGAAGGATTAAAGGATTTCTTTAGGAATCTGGAATAGTCTGTTAACGAGAAAATTCTGAATTTAACTGTATTAAATAAATTGTAGAGGTTCAGACACTGATAGGTTCTGTGGGACTATTCAAAGGAAATGAGGAAAGATCCTGGTTATTCTCTCTCTTTCAGCTTACAAAAAACCCATCCTGTCCTATAGTGTCCTGACAGCCACTGTCTAACATAATTTGGGCTGGTTACAGTTAATATAAGATGTATGAAGAGTAAGATTAATGTTGACTCAATTTCAGAATTTTTAAAAAAATAATCTTATAATTAATAGTTTGATGATTACTTTTTGAGTTGTACTGTTTTAAAAACACTGGAGATAAAAATTTGGAAAGTATTAACATTTAGTTTAGACATACACCTCAAGTGAGATTCATGGGACCAAACTGGGGCACCAAATGTTAGGAAACTGAATCTTCTGTCTAGGAAGGTAAAGCAGTTTTGAGGAAAGGGGAGCAACTACACTGTGTTTTAAATTAAATTTTATGAATTTTCACTAGAGACTGATTTTTTTTTTATCAGGTTTTAAAGTAATCCTTGTGAGACATTATAGGAGCTTGATAAAATTTGACAATATTCCTCTGTAAAATCAATAATTCAATAAATACATAGAGTTAAGAAAGACCACCTATGGTCTGCACATCTTCTACAGAAATCCAACAAGGAAGCAACCTGTATGCAAACTCTGGGAGGATTACGGTACTGCTTTTCCTAACACTTTTATGGGCTCCAGCCAGCTGACAGCTTATTAAGTTTCAGGAGCTGGAGACTTTGCTAAAGGAGATAAACTAGCCAGCTGCTCCAGTAGCATGACTACTGGTCATTTAGATAGGTAATCATTCAACAGAATCCCCAACGGGAAGATTCAAATGCAGCTTTAAAAAGCTGTACGTCCCCTTGATTTTAAGAAAGATTGTTCTTCAGTTGCATTTTACTGGAAAGAACGTCCAGAGTGTTTATGGCAGTTTATTAGCGTGGCAAATAATTAATTGTAGTAAAGACACAGTCACAATTTTCACCCTAAGTATCGAATTAACACATGTTAATGACAGTTTTCTTAGGAATGACTGCTTTAACTCAATTAGGATGTAACCCGTGCATTAACACAGAAGTTTACAAAATATCTGAAAACCCTGTTATGAACCTACCATTCATTTAGTCTTACCATACAGACTTTAGCTTTTCACGTAAGTTATAAAGAAGAAATCACCTTAAGAATATGAAGAAAACCAGTGCCGAATTAACAAAAATTTATACTGGATCCAGAATTTTTAAAGTATACCCATAATATTAGCTACTTTTACAGCCATCACTTGTAAAAAATTAAGCTGCTGCCGTTAATGTAAAACCTAGGACTTCCTAAGCCCTGGATTCTCCTGAGTATAGCTCTGTTGATTAGTGATATATATTTTTCATACACATAAACTCCTTCCCTATTGCTGTCAATACAGCTTTGTTGACAAATACTGTAGTATACATGCAGTTAATTTGGCAAAAAATAATCTTCAGCTGCCAGAGCTTATTATCTTCAGGGACATGGATTCAAGAAATCTTTGGCAATTATAAGCTGCACCTCTACAAGAGAGGTTTTCTAATACTATCTATCCTAGCAAACATGTGTAAGTAGAGCCAAGACCTTAGTTTAAACAGGTAGTTAAAAATTTACTGAGGTATGGAACATCTTTGAGCTGTAACATGCATTTGACCTCCTCATACTTAATGCTTATTCATGTGACTTTCTCACTGATGTGTGAAACAGTTTCTATTCACATTATGCTGAAACAAGTCTAGATAAATACTGGCTTGAAGGCAGCTGTGGTATTTATTTCTGACTCAAAAGCAGTGTAACAGGCACACCATGATAAAATTTAATGCATGGAAGAAACTGCATTGTTTATTCCGAAATTATTTAGTGGTATGAAGTAATGTGAAGCATCTAATCAACAATGTGCACATCACATAGCTCATTCAGGCTAGTAGTAATAGCTGTGTTGGTAGCTGATGAAAAAAATTATAAATACAATGATTTATGAAAACTCCACAATGGAATGAAACACACCATGAATAATCCAAAGCTTGATCACAGCACATTTTAGGACCATGCAGTTCGAAAGAACAGCCACCATAGTGAAGACATAGTAGGTAAAATACTCTAACAGGCAGAGGGACAAATCCCTCAGGGAGTAACCCGCAGTTAAGTCAAAATAAATCACAGAATCATAGAATCATTAAGGTTGGAGAAGACCTCTAAGATCATAAAGTCAAACCATCAACCCAACACCACCATGTCTCCTAAACCATGCCCTGAAGTGCCATGTCTACACGTTTTTTGAACACCTCCAGGGATGGTGACTCCACCACCTCTCTGGGCAGCCTGTTCCAATGCCTGACCACTCTTTCAGTAAAGAAATTTTTCCTAATATCCAATCTAAACCTCCACTGATGCAACTTGAGGCCATTTCCTCTTGTCCTATTGATAGTTACTTGGTAGAAGTAATCTTTTGAGATGATGTAAATTTGGTGGACTGGAAGGTCAAAGTTGGAAACAAACAGTAATGCTGTTGAAAATAACTCTATGTTTGACAGATGTGAAATTTAAAGCTATAGAAGAGGAGAGAATTCTGCAAGCAGATTCCTCTGTATTAATATCTAGCAAAATTCCACAATGAAGTCTGAATTAAGGTCAAATTGTCATACAGCAATTCAGTGAAATTGGAAATGTAAGCTGGGTTGACAATCATTGAAGACAGAACAGAAATACCAGATTGGGCAACGGAATATTGAATGGCTGTGACAAAACCTGGTTTTATACAAGATACCCAAAGCTTACCACAGAAGCAACCCTCTACAGTAATGTCTTACAATTCAATTTAGATATACAAACACAAACTCAGTTTTTGGGGAGTGTTCTTTCAAAAGAGAGAAGCTATTGGAAAAAATGTGGGAAAATACAGCTGCTTAGTGGGGGTGGAAATCAGAATTCCTGTGAGATTGTGTGTGTAAACACATACACAATATCTGAAAAACCTTAAAATGTAAAGTAATTTAGTTTGGTGAAGTTAGAGAAGGGATTTTGTGCATGAGGGCTAAGCTTTGTGAAAAGATGCTCACAGAAATGTTCTGAATGGATAATCAGTTGGGAAAATGTACATTTCTGAGAGCTACAAAAATTGAAAGGTCATAGTTTTTATAGGTTAAGTTTTAATGGGGGAAGAGGACATACAAAGCATTACACAAAAAAGCTAGAATTTCTCAGCAGGAAGAGTTGACAAGATTAATCCAGATGTTATGACATCAGACAGACACATTAGGGAGAGAAGAGTCACAGACCACATTCCTGCGTGGCAGAGAAGACAGAACCGTTGATAGTGACTGAAAGACATTAGATGCTCAAAAATATTATCCTCAAATGGATTCTGCCTTCTTTCTTGGCTTGTAACTGTAAATTTTTAATTTTAAATTGCTAGAAAATACTTCAAAAAAGTAACTCTCAAGAAAATAAACTAACACAGACTACACTATTATATTCATGATACACTTTTCCTCCAAAATATAATTTCTTCCCATGTTTTTGCTCTGAACCCACCAGACTTTATTTTAATTGTATTTTTTTATATAATCACGCAGTTTAAGCTGTTGTGGGTCATGTGTAAGACCAATAACTGAATAAGGCACACAGAATGGGAACATTGAGAGGCTACTTTACCACTGTTGTCACTTTTCCAGACACAATTTTTAGGTATGACCTCTTTTTTTTTTTTTTTTTCCCTTTTAAAGTTTTGCTACCCTCTGCATTCCAGCTCCCAAATTAACATGCTGTTGCTTGGCAATATCAGAAAAAAACATCTACTGAGCACTAAAACCAAAGTGGTGATAAACACAGCATCATTCACTCTAATTTGTGCACTATCCATTCAATGCAAAGAAATATGTGATTTTCCTAAAACGTAAAATATCTGAGCTTTTAATTCCTCTCTGATTATAATAAAAATAGAAGCAAATATGGTGATAACTAAGTTTAGCTATTAAACTTTTTACATGAGTAATGGTCTGAAGAGAGTGCTGAAATAACTACAGTTGCAAGAAGTTTTACATCCAATTTGGCTCTCTGAGCCAGAGTAGTAATCATACCAAACACACAAAAGGTTTGAGTGCTGTTCTACTTTCCTCGGTGTCAATTTTTGCAATAGGCATGCAAAAAATCCTAACACTGCTTTCATTAGCCATTCTTTGACAAATTATATGCCCTTTAATAAAATCATTGTTTCACAGGCACTGACAATACACTTGGTTGATGATCACTTCCCTTAATCTAAACTGAAAATTGCTTAACAAGGTAAAAATCCCACAATTTTTGAAACATTTATGGTTCCACTAAAAGTACATAAGCAGAATTTCAAGCAAATGAGTTACTGCCTTTTAAGAAGCAGCTAGCTCGGGTGTGTCAGCTGTGTTTATGTTTGTGATCCTAACCTGGTACAGTTGTGAAGTGACCCCCCCCACCTCCAGCTATTGTTTTAGAGTGCCTGTCTTATCTGCCATCACTTGCTTTGGGCATCACGCAGGATTGTTGATATAAATAG
>VZTV01071078.1:8813-55698 GCA_013400875.1 Anhinga rufa | reverse complement strand
CCGCACCCCGGCCCCGCACCCGCACCTCGGCCACGCACCTGCACCCGCACCCCGGCTCCGCACCCCGCACCCAGACCCACACCCTGGCAGCGCCACATCCCGCCCCCGGCCCCACATCCCAGCGGCCCCACACCTGGCCCTGCACCCCGCACCCAGACCCACACCCCGGCACCCCCGCACCCCGCGGGTACCAGGGGCGAGCGCCGGGCACCCCCGCCAGCCCCGGGCGGACCCGGGGGAAACAAACCACCCCAAAACCCCAACACTTATTTATTTTTTAAAAACATATTTTTTAAAAAAATACCATTCCCCCCCCCGCCAACGGCCTCCACCCTGCTCTAAATTACTCTAATTGGTCTTTTCTTTTCCAAAATTTATTTATTAGAAACAAACTATTCCAGAACCAAAGCCTGTTTTTAATGATCCAAAACAGAAATAAATGTTCTAGTCTATTACTGCCCTATATGGAATAAATCAATATTAAAACTAATTAACCCTTTTCAAAGGCGTTTTGTCTCCGGTTTTTATTTAATGGTTCAGTGCAAGCCGAAGTACTGACATAGCTGGATAAGCTCCATTTAAAAAATGGCCAATTTGGAAAACAATTTAACAGCTTACCATGATGAACATTTTTATATATATTCTTTTTTTTTTTTTTTTAAATCAGGAAGAACTTGACTTTAAGACTACATGGCAGATGAACCAGCTTCTTTACTGGCCGCAATAAGCTGCCCGAGTCCCTGCTCGAAAGCGGCTGCCTGGCTCGACCCAAAGCGTAACAAACGCACCGTTTCCAAGGATTTAAAAATAAATATTTTCGGCCAGATTTTGAAAAATTGCGTTGCAAGCTGTAGGTGTTCAGCTCAGGGGTTCTTTGCACCCCTAAGCCCAGAAAACCACCTGGCTTTCTGCTCTTCACGGGCTTCTGACGCAAGCGACCAGGGAGGCGAAGGCACGGCTGCTCGCTCTTTGGGGGGAACGGGAGGGAAGCCCCCGCGCAGGCGAGCAGCGCCGGTGCTGCCGCCCGTGCCGCCGCCAGAAGGGCTCCGGCCGCGACCCCCCGGTTTGCGATTCCTGCGGGAGGTGCGTTAGTTGTTCCAGGCACAATTTCACAGAGGTCGCTCGGATCTTCAGGCGGCTTGGTGAGAAGCAAGCCCGGCTCCCGGGCTGCTCCGGGCTCCCACACTCGCATTCCGCCCAAGCGAATTACGGAACAAACTGGGTGGGGGGGTAAGGACAGAAAAGCAGTAATTTATGAAAACGTGGTACACCATAATTTTGCCATTTTTCCGCAATAAGGATGGCAAAGGATTCATGGGGAAAAATGAAATATATTTCACTGTCAGTTCAATAGATCCAAGATTTACAGCTTCTTGACTTGGACGGGAAAAACTCAGCTTGCATAGAAATGAACTGCAAATCAGTTAATTGCGGGCACGCAAACCCAAAAGCCCGAATCCGCGCGCTTCAGGAAAACAAACCAGGAATTCCGAGGAGAGAAAAGGCGAGGCGGGAAGCGCGGCGTTGGCCGCGGGGAGGGCGGGCGGGGGGCCGGGGGCTGCCTTTGTAAGGGCCCTTCGAGTCGGCTTACGGCGGCCCGGCTCCCCTCGCTCTGTGTCACTCCTACTGATCAACCTAATTACATTTACAGCAGTTGGACAAACAGATTACGGTATCTTGGTAAGACAGAACCAAGTTTGCCTTGTTTAGGCAAATAAAGCCAAGGGAGGAGAACCAGTGACAGGCGCCCAGCGGCTCAGCGGCTCGCAGGGAGAAGGCGCAGCTCTCGGAATCACAGCTGCCACTGAATAAAACCCCCCTCACCTGCTGAAGCACGGCAGGTTTGGGCACAGCCCAGCCTGTGCACCGAGCAGTCTCGGGCTGCGACAGCTCAGAGGAGGCAGACAAAGCACGGTGGCCGGCGCTGGCATTTGCTGAGGATCAAGTTCAGCTAAACACACGGTTAAAACTTCCCCCAATTTTACAGAAGGCAGCCCCCCTGCTCCTATCCAAGCAGATAATCTAGCATGCACGCCAGCCCTTGCGGAAGACTTGTGGAAAAAAAAAAAACCACAAACCCCGAGCAAGCTAAAGGCCTGCTGCTCAGGGGAGCAAAATTTAATCTCTGCCTTTATTTGCAAAATAAGAAGAGGCGAGATTATCCCAGCGCACGCCTGCATCGGCGGCATCTTCCGAGGGAAGACAGTATCGATTGCGAAGGGCAGCCGTGCTCGTGCTTTGTGCAGCTCCTGCGTCAGGGCTCGGGCGCGCAGAAACCGGGGGGCTGGCTCGAAGGGGAGCGAGGAGGAAACCCTCGAGGCAGAGCACACCGATGGATCTGAAAACCCCTCTTTTTTCAGCGAGGGGAAACAACACTTACTTAGCAGCAGAGACTCATCCCCGCTGAAGATGGTTTTCTCTCCTCAACAGATGCAATCAGTTCATATCTGACATGGGAAACACCCAGCTCAGGCATCAGCGCTTAAATATTAATGTTGCTATGATATGCCGTATCGTATTTCTAAAACAGGCTGCGGTGCGCAAGCGAGCGTAAGCCACGATAAATCTGAATTTCTGAACACTCGGCGGGGCCGTCGCGCAGAGCACGGGGAGCCCAGCCCCGCGGACGTTCCCACTCCGCTCCCCGAGGCCGCGGAGAATCCGGGGCAAAGCCGACCGTAGCGAAAGTTTTCTGACATATTACTCGCACCCCACGGGTTGGACAGAGATTCATAACCCCTGTAATTATACTCCGGAGGGATCGGTCCTGTTTATTTCTGGGGGGGGGCAGGCGGCGGGAGCGGCGCGTACACGGCCCCTCTATTCGGCAGAGCTACATCCCAGCCGTGGAATATCCCTATTACAAGTGTAAATTAAAACCTATAAAATAATATGGAGATTATAAAAATTGCGTTAAAACCGATAACGGCTTTACTGATTTACTGACAATGAAAATATATCGCATCTTTTTCCGTCGGAACATTTATCAACACGCGGCAACCCTGGACTAACTCGACGTGTAAAATGACCAAAATGGATTATGAAATCTCTTCTGTTCATTTCTATTGATTTTGGTTACGACGAAATTCACCAGTGTGCGAAGGAGCGCTTGCGACTGGTGTTTCACCCCCCCAGAATCCAGGCCAGGTGGCTGGCCGCAGCCCTGGCGCGGAACACGCACAGCTCCTGCGTCCCGAGCGCGCCAAGCGCTGCGTTAACCCCTAATTTTCACTTTTCAGGTACGAAGTGCTAAATTCCGAGCTAAAACGGGAAAGCATGGACAAGATTACGTTATGTTTACCAAGAAGCATCTCTCTGAGCGTTTTTCCTTTAAAAATAAACTTTTCCGAGGTTAATCAAAGTTATTTTTGTAACTGCCACAACAAACTGCCGGTGAAGGGACCGTTTTTAATCAGTTTTATTGATTCATGCTTTCAGTTCCTACTCAGTTAAAAACAAGGCACATTAAATACACCCTCTTATTGCTCTATAAATGCATGCGGCTCATTCTGGATATCAAAAGTAATAAATAACGGCAGTAAAACACCAAGACAGTTATAAAAATGACAACCCAGCCTCAAACACAGTATTTAACAGTTCAGCCTAGAACAGCAGCCTAACAAAATATGCAAGTGCCACGTGTAAAACAGGCAGCGTCCACAGACGCGTGCACGCCTCTACACCCGTATTTACGCACACGCGTACAGACACACTGCGTGTGCACGCGTGTCCTCCCCCAGGGCGGGCGGTTTATTCAGGACACGAAATAAGCCCCTCATCGGGAAACCCACCTCCCACCTCAAAAAGAGAAAAGAAAAAAAAAAAAAAGGAAAAAAATAAAGAAAAAATAATCACATTACCGCTTTTCCACCTCGGATCAGAACAGTGCAAGACAGTGACATTTTACAACTCTTTCTACAGTACATTCACATGAAAAAAAACAAACCCCAAACAAACAAAAACCCAAACAACAAAGCCGACATTCCTGAAAACAAATGTGAGGTGATAAATAAATACTTCTAGATTTTTTCCCCACGTATAGATTTAGCTGTTTTAAGTAACACATGCAATCTTCCCTTGTTACACCAGGCAGCCATACAAGATCTTGCTGCGCCATACAAAAGAGCAGAGAAGCATGACAGTAAAGTGCCTAAGACGCAAAGCAAATTCATATCGGAGGACACTCACACAGCCAAGAAATCCCAAAGTCGCGTTCTGTATGCAATATTACTGAAACGAGAGAACAAAGAGTATACTTTGGGTACAAAGCAGAAAATCCTGGCTTTACAAGTAAACTTGTATTATTAATTCTTAACAGTGCCATTTATAGAGGAGTGGAGGAGAATTTTAATTTAAACCATACAAAAGACGTTAAATATTGTAAATATTTTTCTTTGTGTGGCCTGGAAAAGGTCTCTTTTTTAAAAATTATTTATTTATTTTAAATTAAATTCTTGTTAGTGGTGGAATCCTAAACCCCTTCCTTCCTTACCTTGCTCGCTGAGCCAAAATAACCCGTGTATTGTACATTTGTTTCCCTCCAATTCTGCAGCAAATGCAAAGTCTGTTATTGCCTTCTTATCCGAAAAGGGCTTTGGACATAGGAAGCTGTGTCAGACCTTCCATTCTTCACCTGAATATACTGGAACGTATTTCCCAAAGAAAACTTTGCAGGACCACAGAAAAAGCCCTTTGTTCACAGAAGAATTCTTACACCGTCAGATGCGCCAGCTCCTCATTCCCGTAGGCTCTGCCTCGCTAGCACAGGACTCGAAGCAAAAAAGCCGTAACCCCTGAACAATACCTGCGCTTTGGCACAAGGCAGCATCAAAAAAAAATATAACATGCAAAAACCATCTGCAAGGCGTTCACTGAAAGTGTCTCCTTCCCTCCAGATCTTCCCCACGGTTTGGGCTGACAGAAATACAACTGTGTATGAATTTAAAGGAGGCTTGCCCCCCCTTTTTTTTATCTACTCTTTTCAAACACCCAAATTTTTCGCTTTTTTTCATTTTTTTAGAGGACTCTGCCTCTCCAGCCAAACACAACATCTGTACTTACTATGCTACATACTAGCGCTCCTCAGCATCTCCATTTTGTGTATGCAATCATTTTGCCTCTTAAAATACCAAAGTAATCTTTGCTGTTCATTACTGTACTGTTATTTTCCATTAGTGAAAGTGGTGACATCAGTTAAAATACATCAGATTTTACACAAGTAGAAATTCTGACGCCTTAGAACTGAGGCTTGTTTTGAGTTGTAAATTAGTATTTATACTCAAAGAATATAACAGAATGACAAACTAATCAATAAGCCATTCTTATGTTTTCCCCTTCCTTGCTCTACATTAGGCAGACTTCTTCCACCTGATCTCGGACCTAGTCAATCTAACAGCAGAAAGGCCAGTAGCCAGATACAGCGCTGCTGAAAACAGCTCAAGTGAGAGGTCCTAAGTTGGTTTATTTTTTTAATTAATCTGCTCAAAACCAGCCCTTTCACTTTTACAGGAGAGTTAGTGGAATGCAAAACAAATGTCATTGTTTCTCTTTGTCTTTAGCATTTTTAAACAAACAATTAAGACTGTTATGCTACCAAAACCTGCCCGTATTCTGTGTATCATTAGTGTTTGTCCAAAATGAGAAGCAGTATGAAGCACTTTATAGCACGAAACACCACCTGCCAGACAATGCTATTTATTAAAGAAAGCTTATTCTTATTAATATGGGAGAAAGGAAAGCTGTCCCCTAGTTTTTAACCAAATTATTAACTTGGGTGATGAAGCAAGACGTCTTGCAGTTGTTCAGCTCCATACTGCTGTTATTTCTGCCTGGCCAAGTACCGGTAGCACTGAAATAACGGAGCGCTCGGAAGAGCAAAACCAGCCACCTACGGAAGGCTCACGGCAGCTCTTGGGCGCAATCGCTCCCTCAGGGAGCGTCAGGTTTGTTCCTTTTGTGGTACTATCGCCAGTCCAGAACATCGGCTCTCTCTCTCTTGCTCTTTGCTGAAGGGGACAGAGCAGCAGCTTTTAAATACCGAACGCCCGTTTGCAAAACTCAATGCAATGCATTTAAAGGCAGGATTCGCTTTCTGAGCATCGTTTTCTTTAAAGGTAAAGGTGATATAAAAGTTACAAACAAGGCAGTATGTGCAACGTGTGCTTGTGTGTGCACCCAAATCTTTCTAGACTGTATTCCTGAACTCTTGTTAATAAACTCCTATGTCTAAACAATACCCAATCCAAAAGGCCACGTACTGGAGTATTAAGAGCTGTACAGAAAGCCATTAATAATGAAAACAAACCCACCATCGTATTTTTGTAAGAGCTACACCGATAGACAGATACCGGTCATCTTGAACAAGCAAGGACAATCAGAAGCACTGGAATGTTTTTCAGCAGAGAGACGCGGCCGCGTGTCTCCGCTAGCTGTGGCTGTGAGCAGACATCGTGCTGGAGCTCACAGCCCACCACCGCTCCGATCCACCGGAATCACCACCCTCTGACGCAGGTTCTCCTCGGCAGTCTTCATGAGCACAGCCAGCCGGCTTCCAGAGACGTGGCCCTTCTGAATAGCGCTCATGAGCTTAAGACACAACGGGGAGAGCATCCTGTTAATGCATTTGCAAGACAAAGAACAAAGGTAGGCGGTACGGCCCCCCACCAAAGGCCCCACCAAGCAGGGCCACTACCACCGATACCAGTCCCTGAGCAGAGACCGCACGAGCCCTCCGCCGGGACGGCGTGGGGCACAAGACACCAGCAGAGCTCATGGGAGGTGTACGGACATGGCTGGCTGTCCTGCCCCTGGGCCACCAAGGGCGGACACCGACATGGTTCCAGTCCAAGCAATGGCAGAGTTTGTCCGAGAGCCCTTAGCAAGCGTTAAAGAATATACAGAACTCATTTTTCCATATGTAAAGCAAAACAGCTGTATGGTTTCAAAGACTCACCTCAAAGCTCATTTACATTTTCCAGGAACATCGGTGAATGTACTGGCCGGGCAAGGGTGGCAGCAAGAGCAGAAGCACCAAATACAATCCACTTGGAAGTAACCATGCAGGCGACCATCAACACCAGGGTTTTTTCAGGGGCATTTAAGAATGCAGGATAACCCATCTATTTCACAGGCTTTTTTTTTTTTTTTTTTAATATCTCGAAGATGTAACTAATAGAAGAACACCATTCCCGATCTGGCACTGACCCTGGCCCATGCCCTTTTCCATTCATATGCCCTTCTTCGTAGAGACAGTGCACTTGACTTCCACAATTCTTTCAAATCCAAATTCCTTTATAGACTTTTAAAACTAATTTGCCTTTAAGTCCTTGAAACTGGACTCGGCTCTATCTTAACGAACACACACTAGTGCTAAGATTTTAGTTAATTCTTTTTTTATCCCATGGATAAAGCGAGCATTAGACTTGAAATTACATGCAGTCAGCTTGCCGAAGACTACTATGGAAAGCAATCGGCACTTACAAAATGCAATTTCTTACTCCCCTTGAGTGTTAAGAATCCTTCAGATTTTTTCCCATCTATAGGAAAATCTATTCATTATATGTGCAGCTGGACCTATGCAAATGTGGTATCAACCCTGTCAAAGCAGAACGAGTACCTGGGAGGGGAGAAGGACAGAAGGGAACCCCGTGCTTTACAGACCCAGCTGAGGCTAGAAAAACCTCCCTGCATTTTGAAGGCACTTTGATTACCCTGTGCAGCCCGGAGGCAAGGCGGACGAGTCGGGAAGGAGAGGGCCAGCAGCAGCAGCTGGTCAAAGAGCAGTAGCCACAGCCAGCAAGGGAAGTCCACCATCGCTTGGCTTGGCGTGCTCCCTTGCCTCCCTCCCCAGGCCCAGGGCGATCCCCACGCACAGACAGGGAGGCCCTAAGAGGGGAAGCTTTGCCCTCGCACCCATTCACCCTGCTTGACAATACAGTCTGTGTCTGCCTGGTCTGGCTATACTGCATGCTCTCTGGGGAAGCTGCCACAAAAAAAAGGCAGCTGATCCTCTGGCACAACCATGGAAACAAGAGTTTCTGGTACATGGGTCTGTCAGGACCCCAAAATAAACCTGCTGTTGGGAAAAAAAGCTTCCTCCTGATTTAACATGGGGTCTTTTTGCCTCCACATACCAAAACTAGTTCCCAAGGTCCCCCTCCTTTCCTGAGCATAAACGACAGCAGCACAAGGCTTCTGTATGCAAGTCTTCAGAAAAACAGTCGCTGCGGTAAGACAGCTCCATGTGCACCTACGCACCGTCGGAGCTCTGCCTCCCTGCCGCGGTGGAACGACCTGTTTGTATTCAGCGCTGGTCGGTGCGGTCCGCTCTTGGCGAGACGCCGGTACGCATCGGTGCCTGCCGGGACCGGTTCTCACAAGGCCATTACCTGGGCAACCTGCGGCTGGCCAAATGAAAGCACCTGGCATCGCTCTGCTCCCCACCCGGAGAGCTACGCAGCCACCCTCGTACAACGTGTTCCTATATTCTAACATAAACGTCCACAAATATTTGCACACGGCTTTCCACAAGCATTCTGTGGTAAAACGCAATTACTTGAAAGTTTTCAGAAAGCAAACACAAAAGTATTGGGAACTGGCTTAACAGATCCATTAAAAAAAATTAAACAAACGTTTAATGTATTTTGTTCCTTCCATGGCAACCTCCCGTTAACTTTATTGCCACACTTCCTACCTAGCCCTTGGCTCCACAGCGGCTCCCGTGAGCTGCTCTCTGCAGGACGGAGAGCAGGACGGAGGGGCACAGGCACAAGCCATCGCTCCTGCAGCACCCACCACTAGCGCTGCATATTTAGGTTGCACTGTGAAATGGATAGGAGAAGCCAGCGGCCACAGAGCTACACCGTTCTACAAAAGTAGCTGTGAGACTATACCAAAACAGTGACCTGTCTTTTATATTTCACAGCCATTATGACTTGGGGCTGGCAAGCCCTAGCGAGACTATGCAACGCAGCAAAGCAAAAACCCTAGAAAGCCACCAAAAAAATCCACAGAAGGCATAATGACTAACTACTTGTTTCAACTTCTTAACCACAATATATCCAGACTAAGCAGATTATAGCTTAACAGGGCCCTAGCAGTAAACAGTGGGCTCCCCCTCACCAATGAGAAGTTCTCTCGTGCAAAGGGCTGTAAGGCCCTTTTCAATAGCCAGAAGAACAGCTGTGATTCTCTCTTATATCGGAATACCTAAGCGTAAACTCCCAAAGCCATTGTTGTTTCTTCTTCTTTCCCCGCCGTGGTTTGTTTGGGTTTTGTCCCCCCCTTCCCCCAAGTGCATTTCAGTTGCCCAGCTAAATTGCTGCATTTTAGGCAAATAAATAGTCCTTTTTTCTAATGCTGGACACAACCTGTGAAAATTTTCTGCATTTAGATTCAACAATGCTGCTCTTATCTACAGCTCATCTCGAGAGAGACAATTACCATTTCCTTTGCCTTGATCTTGTTTGTTTAACTTGACACAGTGAAGAAAGGGCTGACATTGACCAAAATCCCCAGCATTAATTTATCTCATGTTCGGCATTCATCATTGCCACCATGCAGGAAAGACATGGCAGTCATTTGAAATACCACACCAAGGAAGACTCTACAAAAACAAAGCTGGCTGGCAAACTGCATATGCAAGAGGAGCTGGGCAAACAAACGGTTCAGTAGCACCCTGAATTTTATTTTAAAGCTCTGCAAAAAGCAGGGTTGTATGGGTTGTCAGTGTAACGTCTTTCACACAAACTGAGACAATGTTAGCCAATCCAGGAGTTAAAATGGGATGATATGGACCGGATGCGCTTTAACCACAAGCTCCTTCTTTAAAATATCCAAAATAGTTTAGAAGCTGCTAATCACTTAACAGACCTAAACATCAGCGTGCATAACTGTGCCATATACCTTCCAATGGACAATAACTGCATCATTTTTTAATATATTTAAACAGCATTTCTGTATTAAAAAAAAAAAAGCCAAATTCAGGTCTGTACTGTGGCATACTTTGTAAATTGGGCCTGTTCTTTGGGTCTCACTGTTTCTGCACATGAAACAAATCCTTGAATTTCAGCGTTGCTTGGGGATGGCTCTGCGTGCCACTTACCTTGCGATCCGGCAAACAGCATCACCGCTACAGCGTTTGCCCAAGTAACACTCACCTAGTCTCCGACCCAGCCCTCCAGCAAAGGGGGAAAAAATTCAGTGAACAAAGTCATAGGTATTTAAGTTACGGCAGCATCTCTTGTAACACAGAAACACCTACCTGCAAAAACTCATTGAGCTCCACTTGTCCATTTTTGTTCAGATCCACTTCATTTAAGATATCGTGAAGCGTATTTTCAGCAATTTGCACACTGATGCTCTAGGCAAAAAACAAAACAAACACCAAGCACAGAAGTATGTCAGCTGGGTTGTTCAGCACTGTTTATGCCACACTGAAATTTAGATAAGAGGCTTAAAAAGGAATCTAAAAGAACACAAGGAAACACTACCTCCAAGACACGCTGCACATCCAGTATAGTAATAAACCCTTTCTTGTCCTTGTCAAACATGTGGAATCGCTTCTTGTACCTGCAAGATAAGGATTATCAGTGGGAAAAACTGCACTCAGAAGAATGACAGGTATTAATTCCTATCAGCATAGGGAACTCTTTTACTTTACTTACCTTTCAATATCTGAAGGCACTAGAGTGATTTCAGAGCTGTCTGTTAATTGATCTGATTTTACTTTGTAGCCCATTTCATAATAGAGAAATTTCTTCGCAGCTTCAAGTTCTTCCTACAACAAAAAAAGAAGAAAAACTGTATATCCGAGGAATAGCAAGTTCTTGCACAATTATTTTTAATGTAGTATTTATTAACTTCTTCCACTTAACTAGAATTTACCCAAGGTCCAAAAATTAAGCAGATGGTAGCTGAAAAGTATTTAAAAAAATAAATCAAGCTTTGGTACTCTTTAGTATTGAAAAGAGATATCAAGTCTACTTAGTAAAGACTCCTAACTACCGTGTGAAGGCTTCTAGGACCATACCACACCTTCAGTCACACATGGTACATCTACCTATTTCATGAAGAGCGGCACTTGCGGGTCAGGCCTACCAAGCGCCATTTAACTCACAGCTGGTGTCTTGGTGCAATGTTTCACCCAACTGTCTAATATCGGGGCGGGAATCAGGAGGCTCAACACCTGGCAGGTTCGTTTTTTAAACTAGTTTTCGTGATGGCAGTAAAATTAATTTATTACCTGAAAGTTCAATGCAAGGTCTTCCATAGCCAGATTTTTAATAAGTGATAAACACCTGACATACATGAAGTACTGTAGAAGAGTTCTGTCTACAGCGACGGGTACACCGGACACGGTTTTAAGGGTGACACAAGCATCTGCCACACGGGCACCGGTATTAAATAGTCCGCACCGCAGTCATCAAACAAGAGTAAGCACGCTAAGTAATGGCCATCGTAGCAGGAAAAGATTCCTAGGCGCGTACATATAAGCTACTTCATCTAGCAAAGGTTTGTGAAGCCGTATTAGGAGACCAACTAAACTATACCAGTCTGCCCTTACGCACTTCAATATAAGCACACAAATTAGCCTTAAAGTCCCAAACCTACAAGGACTTATTTAGTGGTCTTACTAGAAGATCTAAATTGAAGAATGCTCCTCCGGATGGGCACTGAATTGCCTCGTCTGTCAAGCTGAAATACAGCACATGCAAGACTGCTGTAAAAGTGTAGTGCTTCGAAATGGCCCAAGACTGGCTCGAGAAGAGACGCTCAGTAACTCGGGGGTTTTTAGCCTCGTTTGAAAGAAAAGGAGACTTCTCCAAAAGAAACCTCAGCGGACATTCAGGGAACCCTCAGACTGCCTTGCTGGCGTCAGTGAGCTCACACAAGCCACAGATGGCTTTGTAGGTCTTACAGGTACATGCAGTACTTGTTAATTTTCCTTCCTGCAGGTTAGGGTGAGGATGGGTGCCCAACTCCCCAGCTACAGGCTGCTGGAGCTAAGGCTGTCCATGCAACCCTAACGTCGTGCTGGTTTCAAATTCTTTGCTTTGCAAGCTTCCCGTTTTCTAATCTATTGTGATGGAAGAATTGATATAGCTTTGTTTAACATGGCAAATTACTATATGAGCAAATCTCACTGGGTAAGGGCGAGACACCTCTAACTTCAGTCTACACCTCTGACTACGAGGTTGCACAACATCCATGCATGCAAGCAGCACAGCTCACAGCTGCGACACGATGGTATCTCTTTCTTTATGTGTTTCTGTGGGGAGGCTTTAGGATCGATACCACAGGCCCTCTGGCTAGCAGGGTTCAAACGAGCTCCTTCCAGAATGTTAATCAAGCTTCTAAGTGGTTAAAAGGTTTCATGAACAGTCCAAGGGAAACTTCCCATCCCCTTTGGAGTGGAAGAGCCGGGTGAGCATTCACAGGTTCTGTTTGCTTGAGGGCTAAACAAGTCCCACACCGCGCGTCCCAGCTGGGCACAGCCCTCCTTGCGCTGCCTCTCCACCAGCATACTCTGCATAGCATTACAAGCCCAGCCTCCAGTATTTGGGCATTTGTCTTTTACGACAACAGAAAGAAGTGATCATCGGTAGCTTACACGGTGTGATAGTTCAGAAGGGGCAAGGTTCATGTTGATCAGTGGGATGCCTACACCTAAGCTAGTTGTCCAAGGTACTCCTGGAGATCTACACAGGGCTGTAGGGTGCAATTCAACGCACGCGCAGCAGATGCCTTCATTAGCGTAAGTTGTCTGACCAAAGTTTGTTTACTATGGAGCAGGCAATCAGAGCCTAGCTCAGATAGAGACGCCCTGTTACCAACACCACAAGCGAGACGAGCCCCAGGCTGTGTGTCTGAGCACAGACCCACTGGGGGCAAGGGAAGCCAACAATGACCTTAAACGTTAATTTAGGCCAGAGAATGGGGCGAACTCAGTATCATCACTTTTCAAAAGACACAGCAGACAAAAAGGAGTGACACAGATCACAAGATCCTCCTTTTCTGAGGCAGATCTGTTGAAAAGTGTCAGCGAACAAAATTGAACGGGACTAGAATAATAATGCCAAGTGTGCTTTCACTTTTAAAGCTGGGGAACAACAGGATGCAGATCTTCCCCTTCCCCTCACCCCCTGGCCAATACCAACTCATTTCACAGCTATTTTGATAAAGTCTTTATAACGAAATGCAGCAAGTGAAATCATTCTCTCGGGGAGAAAGCATCACTTGACGTTTTCTATTCAACTAATTTAGATCCTTAACATGGGAACTACTTAAGAAAAACAAAACAGTTTCAGATGAAAAAAGCTCTTTGTACCTTTTTTTTCTGCTCACTCCAGTTAAGTTCTTTCCCCATTATATCTACGATTCTTGGCAGGGCTTCCTCCGCAGCCTGCACATTCAGAAACGCCAAGCGAGTACGGCGGGAAATCATATCCACTGCCGTGCGGGCGTACTCTTTAACGCCATAGACAACCTAGAACAACCAGACAAGGGGGAAAAAAAGCAGATGAGGAAGTAGACAGGCACTGTGGGAAATTATGTTTAGCATCACAAACCGCACTGCCGGCTGGCTCCACAGAAGGAACTTTCTGTAACTAGTTCCCCCCCAAGCAAGAGAAAGGTTTGAAAAGCTCCCTTTTTCTTGGAACATTTTCTAAAATGCATCTGGGATCAAACGTGTACATATCAAATAAAAAATAGAGCACGCTCCAGGGAAGGGGAAAAACAAGAACTGAAAAAAATCTGGACCTCACCAAAGAAAAGGGATTATGGAGATTTTTTTACAGAGCAAGACAGACCTGCTCTAGAACCTGCTTATCCCAAGAAGAAAATCAAAGAACGTTATGTAGTTTTTCCACAAACCTCAGCTTCAATGTAAGGAAATTCAGATACAAGACGTTTTCCAACAATAGGCCATCTCTTTCCTGTAACTTGGGCTATTTTGGCCACCTCAAAAGCCTTGTCACCGTATGTTGAAGCTAGATGCTGAGCCACCTATGGAGTAGAAAACAAATTCAATAGGCTTTTGAAAGCACATCAAATATACACACGTTCTTCTTGTCAACTCTGTTATCGCCCGTAACAAATAGGCTGAGGAAGGTATTCAGTTTTGATTGTGTGGGAGGAAACTACTTGCACTGTGGATGGGTTATACCAGCGCTGACACCACTACGCATGTGCCAAGGTAACTGTGACTGATGATGCTCCAACTCCTCTGCTACACTCCAGTCATATCTGAAGTATGGATTTTGTTGGGCTCAGAGGAAGACAGACCTCCGTATGACATAACATTTTACAGCAGGAAATAGTCAAGATTAGGAGGAAGGGCAAAGTGAAGAAAAGAAGAACAATTACTGGAATTAATTTTTGTTAAAACTATCTTTGCCCAGGCCAGATAAGCAGCTCGTATTGGGCTCGGACCTTCGTACAAGTTATGCTGGCATTACATTTAGTGGGAAAACAAAACCCTCCAACACAGAAGCATCAGAGCATCAACAGAAACCATGACTCACCTCACTTTCAAGTCCATAGTCTTGGACCAACCTAATGTAGAGAGTGGGACTCCAGTCCTCAGCCCCTTGTAGCTGCAGTCCAATGGTCCTACTGGAACCTGCCTTCAGATCATGCGCCTGAATAGCTGCATCAACGGTGTCCTGGGCCATGGCACGGTAGGTTGTCCACTTCCCACCTGTAACCACGCATTTACTTCTTTATTTGGGGAAAGCAAGCGGAATACCAAGTTGATATGTACGATACATATCACATTTTTCTTACTAGACTTGCTCCAACAAGCCAGCCATGCTACCAGATCATTATCTAGTTATAGGAACACGAAGGATTATCCTGTAACAAGAAAAATTTCGAAATACACTGGGGAAGCCCAAAGCAGCTACACTTTAAGAGAACTTCCAGTACCTGCTATCGTGACAAGACCACTGTCGCTAATGGTAACGACATGATTCCGGGATATCGACTGCGTGTCTTTGGAGTTGGGGTCTGTGACCAGAGGACGAATGCCACTCCATGCTGCCAACACGTCTCCTCTTCTCACTGTCCAGAACCAAAGACCAGCCAAAGTCAGCCAGGAACTGATAAGTATTTATCTCGTATCCCTCCCGTGGCCTTTGTGGCGTTGCCTGCGAGTAGATACTCGCTGTGAAACAAGGACTGCACCACACCATCCTTGTTAGCCGGGCAACTCAGGAAGCTGGAGAAGATTCTCCAAAGTAATGGAATAAGCTGGGCTACAGAATTAAAAAAAGCACCGCCCCGATGCGTATCAGTAACCTCCTCTAGCCCAAAACAAGGTCACAGACAGACAGAGGTCCATTTTTCACACTGGTTAAAAACCCAACATAACAGAGGGATCCTGGGAACTGATCAACCAAGAGAGATTCAACCGTCAAACTCACCCATCAGCTCAAAAAACCCCCCAAACCTGAAAAACAAACCCTACCAAAACCAAAACACACCCCCAGCACCAAGACTTCTCCTTGTCTGCTTGTGCTGACAGGACAGCCCTTACATTACATTTTTAGAAATGAAAATAAAGTTTGTTCCACATGAACTTAACGTTTGCTTTTAGGACTCCAAAGCTTTTTCTTTAGCTTGTAGGTTATTTTTCCAAGTCCTCCTCTTGACAAGTGACCTTTATCCACAGCCTTCATCAGAAGTGCAGTCACACATATGCACAAGGAGAAAATTTATTGGCAAGGCTGTGGTCGGCTGTAGCACATCCCCGAAGCTTGTATCCCACGCCAGCATCTGTCACAGTACAGCAAGCCGAAAGGGCCCGGCTGACTTGTCACAAGCCACCCAACAGAAGCCCACATCCCTTGCACAACCGCCTCTCCCCCTCCCTACCCCTGCTTCAGAAACGCTGTCCCAAGCCACAGGGAGCCTGACTGAACGGCCATTTACTTGCCCCCCACCACGGCACTCCTCTGCTTCCTCTCCAGCTATACCCACCTCCCTAAAGCCAACCCTGACCTCTCGGTAAACCTGGAGGAAGAAAACCTGAAGGCATCAAGTAGTCACAAAAGCCCTTAATAAGTTGTAGGAAAATACCCCCCAGACTCCAAAAGTCACTTTTTTTGATATATAACACATGGGACCGACAGAGAATTTAATGAAATTAGTTTTGTTCCTTATTAAATTCGCAATAGAAAAATTGACCGATTGGCTTTATGCTGAAGTCTTTGGAACATTTTTTTTTTCTTTTTAATACAACTTTCAAATAAATGATAATTGAAAAATCAGTAACGGGGTGTAAAAATATCCCCATAGAACACAAAATAGATTTCAGAAATCAATGGTGCTATGCCAGCATGTTTAACCTGCCAAAATGAAGTGTTAATCACAGAAATAAGATACCATATTACGTTTATAAACTAATGAAACTAGAAAAAGCAGCATGCGTGACACTATAATTAAACAGTTGGAACACATCCAAGCCTGTTGATAACCCTGGCACTGTCTCTGGCAGCAAAAAGGCAGGTCTGCAGTGAGTTGATATGGCCAGCACAGTTGTTAATTCAATAACAAGCAATCTATAAACACTGCTAATTGCATATGTGAAAAACAGCGTGCACCTAGGTAGGTTTCATTCAAAAGAATTAAGCACTTCATAATGTACTTCTGTAAAATACCTCGCAAAATCTCTGTCTTACTCGCAGTCTTAACTCGACCAGCTACCTGCCTGGCCCACCACACTTACTTACATCGACTCCTGCTCAAGAAACTTAAAAGGTACATTTCCTGAAGGCTTTTTCTGAACTTTATACAACACAGAGCCATCGGTTATCCTCTTCAGGAAACAAGTAATCTAGCATCGCCCATCTCGAGACAGCAAGTTTTCCTAAACGTAAGGATGTTGCAACGCTCCTGACAGAGTGCTTTTCAGATTTATTTTAGTGCTGCTACTACAACAGAAATACAGAAGTACCGATGCTTTCACACAATAATCTTAAAACACCTCACTCCAAAGGAAAGAAGCCTCTCTCCTTTAAACTGGCACGGAGTCAAAGCAGGCCAGCATCTTACAACAAATGTGTTCTCAGCTCAGGTACTAAAGGGAACTATTGTCACCCAGTAATTTTTACGAATTCCCCTTCTCGCCCATTGTACTTTCCTCTCCCACTGAAAAATGACGCTGTTAGATATTTACCATATCAGGAAAAGTAAATTCTACGAATACAGCGCCTAGAAAAATGGAAATAAAAACCAAGACATGGGAAAAGTCAGAACAACTCTTCCTTCAAGAAAAGCAGGTGAATTATTTGAGGTACTTGCGCTGACGTACGACCAAACTGTCCCAGTTCTGCAAAACCTTGCGTCTGCCCCCCAAAGAGAGCAGAACGACCTGGCTGCGGAGCTGTATGGTTAGTGCCAGTTAGGCGAAAGGTATGTGAAATCCCACCCTGCAGATATCAACTGATTTCCATTTAAGCCGCCCAAGTATTGCAGGGATATCTGAAAAAGCATCATTTTTTAGCTCTGATAGATAGACCAAGATGACACGTCCCACTAGTTTTAGAAACACGCAGATGCACAAGAACCACAGTTATCAGAGTCACAGAAAAATTTTAGACAGACTGCATCTACTCAAAATGAAATGCCACAGACTCATCAGCACCTTCCCAGGAGAAACAGAGCTGACAAAGGTTTACCTTCAACATCAACACTAAGGTAGTTGCGTACTTCATTCAAAATGAAGTTTATATCTTCTTCTGTTGGTATCGGATGGGACGTAACGTCAGTCGGGCTGTCTGTGGTCCCTGCGATAGTCATCTTCTCCCACGGCAGGAAGAAAATCACTCTACCATCGCTGGTGGCTGGGTCAAGCAGACCCATATTATCGGGGCTGAAATATGAAATAGAGAAGGGACATGGTTCAGAACAGGTCAGGCACCACCAGGGATTCTGTTCTTGCATACCTTCTACCCAGATAAAGTATTAGAACATGAATCATTTGAGCTAAGAACAAAAGTAAAAAAAAAAAACAAACCAGAAATCAGATATTTTGCACGTGGCGGTGACCTGACTTTAACAGGTAGTCCCAGAAGTTTTGAGAAATAAGGGCCTTGAATGCGATGCTCAGATATTACCAGAATTTGATGTCTTAAGCAAGTTAGCAGACCACAACCTTAAATCAAGCAATCAGGCCTTCGGCATACCTCACATCTCCATTCACTCTTGAAAATCTTGCTCATTGGAATTTCAAATACAAACATTTGGAAGTTTACTTGAAACTCATTACGGAATAAGCAACTGCTTTTAACCAAAAAACGGACAATAATTTATTTTCTGCCACAAAGGGAAAGCTGAAACAGAACGCACATTAAAATGGAAGAAGTAAGAACAGAACCCGAGCTCTGTTTTGATGCGCTTAAGTCTGTAACGAGAAAAATTTAAGATGAAATATTATTTCAAAATAATTTCAAATGAAGATGAAATGTAAGTTATCAATTATCTACTTTTGTCCTCTGCTTAGGGAGCAAAGACATACGAAATCCCAATGACCTCTACAGCCCGCGCTCGCAGTAGAGGTGGGGCGGGGGCGTAGGGCTGAGCGTTAGTAACAGAGAGAGAAAAGCAGAGAACACACGAGAACAGCAACAAACACTGAAGTCGTAAGTGTTGCGAGTACATTTAAACAGAGAAATTCCAGTGATGCCGCAGCCCGAGGTTGCCAACGACCTGCCGCCCGGACAGGAGCGGATGCCTACAGGCTCCCAAGGGATTCGGAGCAGGAAGCACATTCCGAATGCTCCCAGCTCTCACTGCAGCGCTCCTGAGGGGGAACCGTGCTCGGGGGAGAGCAAGGCAAAAGCTATCGCCTCCATAATGCCTAACAGACACTAACCGGATGCTAGCATTCAGAGATTTCGTATTTAGTTATGCCAGTCCTACAAACAGAATGAGTCAGTGAAATGAGGAAAAAAAAAAAGAAAATCTTCTTACAGGAAATTTTAACTTATGTATAAACGTTTCCTGGTATCATGTAAAAAAACCCAAAAAACAAACCTACATGTACAAAACCCGTTATCACTTATTAAATAGCTCTGCTTATAGTTCAGAAAACAAAAGCCTTCTCTAAACACTTCAAAACAAACAGCCTTTATACAGGAGAACATTTAAGCTGCCCCTTTTTCATTCATTTTTATTTAAAGGGAAGATGCTGACTTTCCTGCCAGGTGCTGGAAGCCCTTGTAAAAACATCTGCAGCCAGTTTAGCAGTCTTCAGGGTTTGCACCCATTCCCGGTAACGGAAGGCGGAGATAGGCAGTGTATGGAAGGAGGACAGGAGGTATGTATTTAGGTGGTAACGAGGACCATCAGAGGGAACTAATCCAATGGACTCAAAAAACTCCCAACACAATAAGCTGAAGGTAGACAAAGACCTGCTTGGATACGAATTACCTATTTAAGAGAGCTGCAAGCTGAATCACTGAGTATTTCATTTTTAGGAAGTCTAAACTGATTACTGAAGGTAAGTTTTCAATATCTGGAAAGGCTAGAAGAGAAGCTGAAAATTTCATATATAGCATGTATATTAGAACATTTTTTAGATGATATTTATAGACAGCTTAAGCATACAGTTGGAGAAGTACAATTTAATAGGGGAAGTCAACACAGATTTGTGAAAGGTAAATCACGTCAGACAAATGATTACTTTTTAAAATGAAAAAGCTATTGATTTAGAGACAGAGGAAACTAGAGATTTAATATATGGCATCAGAATATTCAGAAAACTTCAGACATTTTCTCAAAAGTATTATTTTTTTCTTAATGTGATTTCGTAAAAACCGTTAAAGAACAGAACCAAGTAAAGACTTGTTCACCAAGTCTTGTACTGAGTTTCACCATGACACCTATGGACTGAAGTGTCTTCAATTAGATTGCACAGCAAATGATGAGAAAGGATGAAACAGTTTTCCATATGCCAATTAATTTACTGAATTAATTACTACCAGCTATCCTGGGAAGCTCTCTCTCAACCTCCTGTCGCTATGTTAGTTCCATCTTATACAAATAACTTAAGAGCCACCAAAACAAAATTTAAAAATGAGGTGTTTCCCACCAAAACCAGGCATCCCAACACCCAAATACTGGCTGTTCGGGACTCCAGAGGCATCTGACCAAAGCGCCACAAAGGCAGGTGAAGAGCAAACGGGTGACTTTCCATGGAGTAGAGCTAAGGTTTAACAGACAAGTTTACCTGGAATCTGGAATGCAGAGCGGATAGAAAAGCTCAAGGCAGACAGAAACCAGCTGAAATTTGGCAGACGGGAGGGGGGAAGAAGTATTGCGTTCGCAGACACGTTTCAGGCTGGAAGCCTATCTGAACACAGGTAGCCAAAATCCTCTCTCATTTTAGCAGATAATAAACAACAGGGAGCGGAAGAGACCTACTGCAGCTACTAGAATAGACATGTGTATACCAAAACCAGAATTCATGAGAGGAGGAATACTGGGACTATTAATGAAGAACATAAACGAGTAAGAAACCCATGGGAAATGAATGCATTAGGTTAACATTGGTTTTACAAAATCTTAACTATGTTTATATCTAAAAACCTCTACCCGTTATGAAATTTTCATTTGTGTGAGTCTGGGCCAAAGTTCTATAAAACATTTACCACAAGGCAAGAGGACGCAGCGGGATGACAGCCTTTGCTAGCTGAGGATTATTGCTTGGCACCAGGAGAAGGCTGGCTAGAACCAAGATCAAATACCACGAGTATTTTCCATTTAAGCAGACACTGCCTTGGTTTAAGCTATGCCACTTCAAGGAAATTCAGCACAGTTTTATCTAATCAGCTGTACTGCGGAGGCAGCATGTGGGTAGACGCTGTTTTACACGAAACGTAATGCCCACATGCTGACATACACAGGGGAACAAGGAGAACAAGAATTCTCCACATTTCCAATTAAAATTATTAGGTTATTATACAATAAATAAATTAGAGCCCTCACGCATATCAAGCCATCTTCTACTTTGAATTTACAAGTGATTCAGAGTTTTAAACCTTTACATGTTTTTGCTGTAGGGCCATAAAGTCAATCACACATGCGCTTCCCATAGTGCATGAGGAAACTAGGATTACAAGCCATTTCTCCACATCGCTAGTGCTTTAAAGCAGCTCTCAGGCCATTTTCCCATTTTTCATGTGGAAAGACACCAAAAAAAGAACAGAATGCAAGAGTGATTTTACACTAGGTCAAAAGTGCCTCAATTTTACAGTCTATGGTCATGTTCTATTGGGACAGCTCTGGCAAAAACAACATGTTGTGCACTGGAAGTCTAAATTTATATTCACAGAGGAGCACAATGATGATATGGAAGGCATTATTATAAGAGCACTGTATCAACAGAATTGGGATAAGTCTACAAATGTGAATTTCCATTAGGATGCTAATGACTTCAGAAACCAAAGGTAATATTTGAGCTTCAACTGACAAGGCTAACTCAGTAGAAGGGGATTTGGTTTTGCAGCAGCAAATAAGGAAGGAAGCAGGAGTCTGCAGAGAGCGCGCTCGCGGAGCGCCACGGGACCCTCTTGTGTAACAAGGTCAGCAGAGGGAGGCAAGTCCTTTCCCCCAAAACAGCCACAGGTGGGCGGGCTTGTCTCTACAGCAGCGTTGGAATTTAATCATGTTATTTTGGACTACTTGTTATATCGTGTATATGCTGCACTCACATTTACTATGGAGTCGTAACGCGGCACAGTGTTATTGCATACAGAGTTTGATATGTAATAGGACAAGAGTTTTCCTCTCTGGAAGGCTGATTCTTGTTTTCTTAAGGGAGGTGAACAAGCAGTCAGTACACTCAGCTCCAACTCATCATTACAAAAGGTGCCTTTCACAAGTCTGATGTAGATGCTCTGCCTAAACACCCTTCTGCTTCAGCAGGAGTTCTGCCTTGGTGAGTTTTAACTAAGAACTACGAGACTTCAGTCTCTTCCGAATATACGAAAATGTTATTCTCACAGGCACAGTGCCAGAACCCTCTTTAAAAAAAAAAAACAAACAAACCAAAAAATAAAAATCAAATCGTGCGTTCAAAAGCACTCTAAAACCTACAAATGCGTCTCTGCGAGCTTATTTATTACAGACGCCAGCAGAGATTGTTACAAGGCTTTGAATATCATTACCTGTAATAACCAGGCATCACGATGTGCACGCCTGCACTTGGCTGGCAGATGTTTGGTACTTCCTGATCATCCATTTTGCGCACAGAGTCTGTGAAAGGTCCCGTGGCATTGATAACACATTTGGCTTTGACATCAAATTCCTGCCCTGTGAAAGAAAACAGTATCAATCACAGACATCATTTGTTTTTCTGCTCGCTGCCACTCTATCATTAATCTATCTATGAACTTAACCTACTGTAAAGCATATCGCACTTCTCTGAACAGAACAGCTGGAACGGCTTTTAAAAATTAACAAAGTTTTCACGTAAGACCAGATTTGAAAGAAAATATTCTACAGTGAAATTCCACCTTATCTGTAAAGGCAGAAGGTAGACCGGGTAGAAGTTCAGCTGAAATCGGCCGCTCGAACATGAGAGATTTCAGTCTCAACCCATAGACTTGGTAAATGGGATTATTACTGTACAGCACGTAGCGTTTTACAATATCATCTTTGCTTGACAGAAGGGTTTGGATGTAAAGCTTAGTCTACCCTGCCAAAACACTAGGATTTGAGTGAAAAATCTGACAGAAGTTAAAGATGATTGACACTAATGGTATGCCACTGCACTCTGGGAAGATGGCTCCTCTGTCGGTTCATTGATATTTACAGGCAGCAGCGTTCCCCGCTCCTCCCCCGTTTCATTATTTCTCTGCGTCTCTAATGAAACGAGCATGCCTTCCTAAAGTGCCGCGCTTTCCGCTGAGCGTGGCCCGGCGCGGCCCGCTGCGGAAAGTCGTGGCTTCGCCCACGAGCAGGCTGCTGCAGAGCGAAGGGCGCCCGGCACCACGCTGCGCTGGCCGGCCGGCCGGCCGCGGCTGCCCTTGGTCCCCGCGCCGCGGCCAAGGCACGCACCTGTTAAGACGTCCCTGCAGCGCACCCCGCACACGCGCTCCTTCCCGCCGGCCGGCTCTGTCGTCTTGAGCAAGCGCAGCACTTCAGCGTAATTGGCGATGGCAGCGCCGTACCTGGCAGCAGTGAGGGCGATGGCGAGGTTCATCCGGGCGTCGTTGTGCTGTCCTGCAGCGGGGACGGGACCGGAGGAAGGACACCAGTCACCTCCAGCCACGGACGTGCGGTATGGAAGTGTGTCAGAACCGATCTGTCACATCTGTCCCTGTCACATCGAATAGGCGTGATGGCTGCTCACGTCTAGCCAGGGTTATTTACAGATACAAGCCCTCTGCTGCGCCGGAGTGCCCGACTGCGGCGGCGGCAGCAGCGCGCCTAGCTGCCTTCCCCACACGGGCAGCTGTAGCATCCGAGCAACGCGCCACTGCCTCTGCACGCTGTGAAACCGAGTTAGCACTCGCTCACCTCCCATTTAGGAGAGGGCAAACCACTTTCTTCTTCCCCTCTCCCTCTGCCATCGTGCTGTATTTCTGTAACTCTATCTAAGCGTTCGTTTGACAGTCCAACCAGTACTAACCAATGATTCCTGTTGGCAACTGTACCGCACAACATTCAACACCCAAGGAACCACCTTTCAGCCACCGTGCCAAATTATCAGCTTGCTGTAACTGTTCTTTCTTGTATATGCATTTTAACTTCCCAACATACAACATAAGAGCATCAAAAAAAAAGAGAAATAAGTAGACAAGAATTAATGAAGGATTCTTAACATATATCATTAAAGATTTATTACCGAAATTCCCTTGTTAAAGAAAACCAAGAGAGAGGCGGAGGGACCATGAGGGGAAGATGATTAATTACTTTGAAATACTGGCTTCACCTGAGACTTTTCCTATTTAATATTGCCACTGAAGTTAAAGTCCTGGATGCCGGCTAGAAAGAATTACTATACACTGAAGGGGCCAGGCTCTGTGTGTCCTGAATAATTAATTTACGAGAGGGCTAAACTTCCCGAGGTACGGTTCACTCCCCCACGTGTTTGGGCCACTTCTATCAAAGATAATACTGATAAAGTGATAAATTTGTAATAGATATTGTAGTTGATTTATGTTGCCAGCATTCCCAACGTTTAGTATAAATGGTTTATGTAAAGTTTGGTCCTTCTGATTCTGCCTGTGCAATCTCGAACCTCTGCGCAAATAATCTGTTCCTAGCTAAAAGGGCAAAGTTATAAAGATGGGATCAATGGCCTCGAAGGTGCCACCTCCCCTCCCCAAACTTCTCATTCCAACACAGCCGAGACGATACAGTGCAATCAGTCTTCAACTACGAGAAAAAAAAAAGTTACACGAAGCGTACAGAAACAGTAACATGATAAAGCACCGATGAAGAAACAAACAGTAACTCCAATTCAGCTAAGCAAACAATGCCCAGAATAAACTGCAGAAAAGAACAGCAAAACAACTGAGCAAGATGTCAAGAAAAGTTGGGGATGCTCCATCACACAAGATGCATAAGACTAAACAACCATCTGTCAGAAGTGGCAGGCAAATCATTAAATAAAGGCATCAACATTTATGCTGCAGCAGTGTCAGCAGTGGATAAAATGACCGTATGAGGTTTACCTCCAACCTGAACGCTTTAACGCAGGGCTGGGAGAAGGTACCTCTGGTATACAGAGGGAGCACTAGGCAGAAAAGGACAAAGAACAGCGACAAGCTGCATTACAGTAGCTGCAGAATACAGCACGCACTCCTAAGTAACCCAGGAAACGCTTCTCTAGCCCGAAGCAGAAGGCTTTCAGAAGCGTGGTGGTTCTGGAGACACCCCTCTTTATCGTGGTGCTTGATTTGGGGGACTGCCTGACCCATAGGATACTGAAGTCTTGGCTTCAGAGGCCAAGAAACCCAGTACGAACCAGAAACACCGCCCTCAAACAAGTGCCACTATGTATAAATGGAACCCTGAAGTGCCCGTCCCTGTGCGGTAGGATTTATTATTTTACGGTAGAAGGACCCCGGGGCCAAGAGGGTTTCCTTGGTTGCTTTTTGATCCTCCATCAACTTGTTCTTGCCCTCAGCGCGCAAGGTGGTACCCGGTACAACCTGGTTTTCTGTCTGACGCAGGGTGGGGGTTCATCACACAAAAGCAGCACAATTTACAGTGTTAGCTTGGGTCTATGGGAAGCCTTACTGCTTAAGTTTTGCAAGCTTGCCTCTTCCCAGTTTTGTAACTTATTTGTCCAGACCAAAAGCAAGCCGATCGGCAGAATAAATAGCGTGGAAACAGGTGTAATTCCTGAAGAGAACAAACATCTAAGCACAGTTGTCTATTAAGCCCAAAATCCAAGAGCTGCTCAGCATTTTGTTGAAACTCCTAATGCTCAGAGTGTCGGAGTCGAGGTAAGGATACACTCAATGCATTTCAGGATTTGGTCTACTGTGTTCAAGACATTTTCACGCTTTCTCCGAAACCCTCATCCATTTTCCCCTCATCATTATTCTGATGTGAGAAACCCCTTGCTATTACTCAATTCTCAGCCGTCCAGAAGGAACTCTGAGTGTCTGTGTAATGTATTTGCAGGAAGAGGACTGGGAAATAACCAGTTCCTGATTAACTACACATCTAGAAAAACCCACTGACTTCAGATTGATGTGATCTACAGCATGGAGTCCTAGAGTATTTCACCGTATAAACAGCAGAGATCTGTAAAGGTCTAGATTTGAAAGAAATGAAGAGTGACTTACCAGCTCAGAAATTTATCATCTGTGGAGAACAATACTGCAACAGTTTGGTAGACATTCAGGTCACAGTACAATAGTTTTTATACCCAGGAACAGCTTTTTTTTTTAAAGCCCTCCAACTCACATGTGCACATTTCCCCCCCAGACAATTACGTTAAAATCCTGCATTTTATATGCAATTATCTTTTATTGTTGATGTCTGAAGAAGTGGCTGCTGTTCCTCCATGCACACCCCCCGTTATAAAGATACCGTAGCTAGATCAGTTCTTACTACAGCACCACTCACAGCTGACAGAGTGTATTTTCCGCTGATTAAAGTAAAACTAGTGTGCTAGTTTGGAATCAGGAATGTTTCTTTCCAAGACATCGGTATTTAGATGATCCTTACCACTCTGGAGAGAAACGGAAGGATGAAGCAAAGCAAAGATTCTGCATCTCAGCCTTTTCGACTTTCCAGTTAAATGCCATTCTCCCCAGGTAAGGTTCAGAGGTCCTCCAAAGCCAAGACAGAAGCGCCTCCAAGCCTAACCTCCTCCAGAACAGGCGTGCAAAGCTTTCTTGACACAAGCACTGTTACCGTGTTCAGAAGACGCCCAAGAAACCCAAGGCATAGTTGTGTGATAAATGGCCAGGTAACCTAAAGCTTCCACGGGAGGTCCTGGATTACCTACTTAGGAGAGCTCTGCATCCGCTGTCCCTCACAGCGGCCACTGGTGCTCCAAAGCAGAACAGAGAAAACCAGTACTCCCCCTTGGTACCAGAGGGAACCCCTCTAGGACACCACCGGGTTTTTTTCAAAGTGTTATAAGCCAAAAAGTTATTTTATAAGAAGAGAATGGCTAAGCCCCATTAATTTGGCATCCTTTTCCAGAAATGAGTAAGCTCCAGAAGATCTCCTAACTAACCTGTAGACAATGCAGTGAAATTATGACATTCACCGACAACAGATGCTCACAAACACCCTGCCCTGGCGAGGTCGCTGCTGCTTCAGCCCTGTTGCTCGAGGGCTAGTTTTGAGAGCACTTGTTTGCTGTGTGCATGTCAGCGGCCAGCTGGGCGCATCTCGACGGTGGGGCGAAAGGCAGCCATACCTCAGCATCTTGGGAGGAAGCGCCCAAGAGCCAACTGATGGAACATGCCGAGTCTTCTTTGCAACTCCTCCCGTGATACTTCTCAAAAATAAGAGTATGTTTAAATCCTTTAAGTTATTTCTAGCAAGAAAAACGGCAAGAATCGTCCATCTCATTATTCACTATTGTCATCTGCTTGTAATATTGTAACAATGGAGTGATACTTCAATTTTTATTAAGGGCAGTCAACCTAGCTTTTAACAAAATACTGGCCTAAGTGCTCTTATTAAATTAACACTGAATCCGCCTAAAAAACCCCATGCTTATTCTTAGAAGGCATACTGCTGAAGACATTTAGTGCACGGAGACATTTTGTGTAAGTGTGTCCTACATCATGTTAAGACCAACAGTGATGCCATTTGGTTTATAATTTTTTTGTGTGTGTAATTTAGGAAAATTCTATTTTCATTCCTTAGTAGCAAGTGTTGCATTTCTTCAAAGACGAACAGACAATGCTTCCGTTGGCACTAAAAGAATCCTCCCACAGAGTGCACATAGTGTACATTCAATTTTATATCAATGCTGAACCATAGCCAACAGTGGTAACAAAGCCCACAGACTGTAGAAATTTGTTTGCGACTGATGCAGTAGAGTTGCGTGAAATCCACGGTGTTCGTAAGGCACTCTTTTAGTTCTAGTATATTCTGTCCTGTGTCACCCTCTGACACCTATTACTGTTATACCAAGCCCTGCTTTCTCCTCTGCAGCTCTGTTCAGCCAGAGAGAAACAGCACACAGTAGCCAGTGACTGCATTTTTTTTAAGAAGCCGGAAGCTCTTTTAATCCTAAGAGGGTAACTTTTGTTCTTGTTAACCTTTTTATGCTATGAGCTAGCACTTCGTTATTGAGTATACCTGCTGCATGACAATTAGTCGTGTACCGACGCACGCAAGCATTGCGGCAATTGCCCCAAACACGCCGTCTGCAACGCTCCAAGTGCACAGCTGTAGCGCGTGGTTTTGCAAACTTCTTGCTTTAAAGAGCAGGTCGGTCCCTGCAACAGACATGAAAGCCTTCCCACCTCTTCTCAATTTACAGTCTTTTCTGATTAGGCATATCTACTTATTGCCGTGGAGGTCAAGTTTAATGGAGAGTTGGAAATTAGCCATGCAAGAAGCTATATGACAGCCTTAATGAACTTTCTCAAGAGGGCAAATCTTTCCATAGAACCACCTACCAGGCTTCTTTTGAAAGGAAAGATACATTAAAAGAAATATCTGAATGAGAGAACTAGGCCCACGGAACGGTCACAATTTTATATCCCTACATAATACAAATAACTAGGGGGTTTCGCTTCCCTTTCTTTTCTTTTAAAAAGCTGAGGGGAAAAAGGCAAACAAATACTTGGGAATTAATCTCTTGCTTGTACGTTACTCCTTTCCGGATACCAGTGAGCTCCACTTATTTAACTAGAATGCTGAACTGCGGCTCACGAGGCAGTCGCTGGGATTTAGCACATACCCCAAACCCTATCACCCAGCGGCAAGTCGGGGACAGTACCGATCACCGCAATGGCGACGCCCCTTCTCCCCAAAAGCACCGATATTCTAAAAGTTATTTTAGAAGTACATTTCTGTACCTATACGTCACATTCTTACAACAGCCTTGCGCTAGATAATGGCATGCGCGTAGCACAGAAAAGCAACACGTGACATCAAAGAATTTATCCCATATGTACGGAAGTTTTTTTGCCGTGTATATACAAACCTTACCAAAACCTGACCGAGTTCAAGGCTGATGAGTGATAATTACACATCACCAAACATAACTGCGTTGCTAGGACTGCCCGCACACTCTAATTTTTAAATAAGTGCTTAATTGCATGAACAGTTTTATTACAAGCATTAAAACAGGAATTCAACATCTGTTGTGCATACAGAAATCAGTTACATCCAAGTTTAGGCATTATGAATCAGCTGGAGTGACTCAAAATTGTTCCAGACTTCTTTGAGAAAGAACTTGGCAAGTTCTTTTCCCCGAACGTAAGTAGAGTAAGTTCAGAGGTAAACATCAAATTTGACTCGTGAGTCACAGGTCATCAAAAATGCCCTCAGACCTGAACTATTTCTTGCTCTCCGAATCACATGAAAGCCAAGTCAAGTCAAAAATTCCCTGAAAACTAGCAGACTCTCTAGGATACGTAGCATGCACGCATTTGTTCTTGGACTGCTTCAGAGGGAAGAGCGTTCTGACTCAGTTAATCAGTTCCATCACACCCACATATAACAACACAGCAATATCGCACCAGACTGCTAATACTTCTCATAGAAATCACAGAGAATTTGAATTCTGCCTTCCACTGTGTTATCTCTGCTGCTGAAATATGGCCCAACCAGGTGGGAAGAACGATACACATCTAAATATGCGTTTTGCACTGGGGGGGGAACCAACCCACACACCCCACGTATTTTAGTTCTTTAAGATCTGCCCTAAGATGTAGATATTTTCAGCCCCCTCTCTCTGTAGGAGCTTCCATGGAAAGGAAAGCCTTGAGTTTGGCCTTCTCACAGGTAAATTTATTCTAACAGATTCAAACTCAGATTTAACACACCAAGTTTAAATAATCTAGTAGCAGTCATCTTAAGTAATTCCCTTCCTCCTCCATTTAGCACCAGCTTAGACCACAAGAAATAAACTTCTCTAGTCCCGTGAGCGACGGAGGTGAAGAGGTAACCATCGGCATCCCACTTCTCGGTTCTGCTCCTCAAGGGTCTGGGAGGACTGATGCCCATTTACCAATAACAGCTACACTTATCAAACCTTAACGCACGGCTTGAGAGTGCGCTGCAGAGACCAGCCAAGGTGCGGCGTAACCACTATTTTACAAGCTGAACTTAGGGAACCTAAGGAATTCAAGGTTATTTTCATGAGACGAGATTAAAGGAATGGAGGAACCAAACAAACCGCGTGTATAGATAAAAAACAAGCAAGATCACAATGAAGATTAGGAAATGAAAGTACGATACGTTCCAACTTACGTACAGAGTTACAAACAAACACAAGAGACAGGAAGCCCATAAAGCTTTTAAAAAATAAATTAAAAATCACAATACCCTGAGCATCTCTGTCTAATCAAGTCTACTGCCAAGCTACGGTACAGAAGCTAAAACCCCTATTGAAACTAAGACATCAGCATACAAAAATAAGCCACAATACCCAGGCCCATCAAGCAAGAGACAAAATTTGGAATTATTGTTCTGTGCTCCTGCTTTATAATTATGTTGTTTCCCACTTCTTTTGTATCAGCCTTCAACTTGTCACTACAATCATATTGCAATGTCAGTGTAAGTAAAAGCACGGTGTTAAAATGAAACTAAACATTGTCACTGTCAGTTTATGGAAACTGCGCTAAAATGTCACCGTGAACAACTGTCACGGCGGGTCTGCTGCAGCCGTGCCACTGCGCCGGGGAGAAACGTGATGGTGTCGGTACGGCTTATCGTGTACCCGCCTGGCGCACGGGCTGACTGGTACTCCCAACGCTCACGCTAACGGCTTAAATCTGGGGCAAACTTCAATTTGGGGCAAACTTTGCGCACCGCGGTAGCTATTTTTTGAGCCTAAGCGAAGCGGCGATGGGTTTGTCGGCCGGGGAGAGGTGGCACGCTGCGGCCGGGTGCCAGCTGGAGGGGACCGCCTGCACCGAGCGGTGCCCGCGGCGAGCGGGGGGACCCAGCCCGTCCGATGGGGAAGTCAAGCATCAGCATTTAACTGCTAGCTCTCCCCTGAACCTGGAGGAACCCTGTGAATGGCTGGGTACCGAAATGGGCCAGGAGGTGCTGGGCGAGGTGCACTCTGCTGATGGGAGAGGAGGAGGGCGGCGAGGAAGACGAGCAACGTGCACCTCCCCAGCCCTTCCTGAGGATCGGGGCTGCTCCGGCCCCGTATGCCGAACAACACGGGGATGGCCACCGGAGCAGAGGAAGGAGCAGCAAGATGTACAGGCATCCCATAATCCATTTTCCTTCAACATACATATAATCATACCTACAATATGGAACGGTGTACATATTAACTAATGACCGACTATTAAGTTCACATAAAATGCACATATATAAATTACAGCAGAGTTACATGCTTCGATGGAGTCTTCCCCCTAAAAGCCACGACACACTGGGGAACGCTCAGATGTTTGTGGCACAACGTGCAAATAATGTCGTTTTGCTCAGGAATAATCTTAAATCTTTCAGGTAACATGATCTGAAGAATTATTCCCCATTCACTTCTTAAGGGACACAAAACCCATCCTTTGCTTATACGAGCATTAAAAAAAGAAAAGAGAGAGGCGCAGAATTCACTAGAATATTCATCATTTCCAACCTTAAACCCACAGCGTACAAACAGACGAATCCAGCAAGTCAGAGAGCAAAGCCAATTTAATCTGTGGCTCCCCTGAGGTAAATGTAGTTCACAGTCCTGCCCCCACCCCAACCTCAGCCATAATCCCTGCTTCCTGGAGGTAAGAAAGCACTGGAGTGAGGAAAATTCTGCAGCAGGATATAATGATCCAAAATGACAGGGACAATAATGACAATGAATTTCATGTCTCCCAGTCATGAGCTGGGGATGCTTGACTGGGCTGACTTACACAATTAAATTGTTACAGGTACAGCAGGAGATGCAGTTATCATCTGCGTGCTTTTGGGAAGGACGCCTCCAGCAAAAGGAAGGAGAGCGCTGCGGACGCGGGCTCCCTTTTGTTAGGGGCAAGCGGCCGCTCCCGCGGGGACGCTCGTGCGGCTGCACCCTCCGACGGAGGCAAAACTGGGTTAAAGACGCGAGCCATTTTAGGCTATCCCTTTTGAAAACGATAAAAAAGCTCCAATGGATAAAGCAGAGCGCGACCGGAGCCACCATGCGCCGAGGAGCACCACAAGCAAACAGAGACCCGGCGGATTTTATCAGAGAATCGGGCAGCGCCATCTGAAACGGGTCCCCGCTAGCGTTTATACTAACACCAGCGAGGAAAAATACCATCGCTTCTATAGGTTCGGCTGGAGACTGGCGTTCCGTTTTACAGGCATTCCACTAGAGGCAGCCAGCATTGCCTTTACGAGCCCTCTCGCAGCCGGCTGCCGATTGTCTTCAGGATTTCACATACAACTCTATTATATAGAACACGGGGCAAAATGTATTTGAAAGCAACGGGATATGGAGAATAGGCACAGTATTTTCCAGGTTATACCCACAGTTAGTGTGCCTGCAAGGCTTCTTTCATTCATCCAGCTTCAATTTTGAAATACCAAGAAATATGGTCAGCCGTGTATTTCACCTATAGAAAGTCTTTGCAGTGACAAACTGTCAGAGAGTTTTTATATCCAGGGCAGGCAAAGTCATACAGTTGTCTGCATCTGTAGCAGGGTAATACCCCTATTACAGCTCAACGGTCTCAAAATATTAATTTGTCAAATATGAATTATAAAGCTATAACATTTCATAATTCAGGACACTCAAATACTAGGAAAAATAGCTACAAGAGCCTAAATAAAAAAAAAGCATTTATTCCATTTTTGACAGCTTAACGAATGCCCTACTCTTTTGCATTGATTTTTGTGTGTGTGTGTCTGTGTGTGCACGTGTGCCTGGGAAGGATTTCTCATGGGGTTTGCTGTAAACAAGGAAAGCTAAATCCTCTGCCAAAGCTGCTGCTTCTACCTTTAAATAACCTCCATATTAAATATTTCAGGAGAGAATATATACAAAAATACTGAGAATTCAAAAAAAAGAACAACTATGTACATCGCAGCAAGAATACTGGAAATCTGTAGAACAAGACATTAAACAATCGGATACCTTGATGTGGCAAAACAGGCACAGAAGTAGTATGTGTTAACTCCTGCTTTCAGAAAATAGCAGGAAATTCAAAGGGCAGGGTCAAAGCCCTAAAATCTTAAATTCATGACCAACTCCAGAACACAGATTTTTCTTACAGACCTAAAGGCTCATCTTGCAAGGCAAAATATGTTAACAAAGAAGTCTGCAAGCACCTACAGATAGAGAAATAATGCATCTTAAAAAGATTTGTGCCACTTAGAATTTCTAAACACTTTAAATTGAAATATTCTGGCCAGTTGGACCTCTGCTTTAATGTTTTTCCTAGTTCTTAACAGAATGAACTATGTATAATTTAAATGGAGATTAATTCTTCCATTTAAAGTGCTTTATAATAATTCTGCCTATGATCTCGAGATCTCAGCCCGGCTTCTCCACAGTGCCTCTTCCCCAGTTTTCCTTGAGCTACGTAAGTGGAACTGACAGATCACTGCTCAGATAGCAGCCACGTTCTTCCCCCAAAATGTTGCCTTTTTGCTATTCAGGAGTATCCTAATACCAACAAATGCTAAATGAAGTCTGACATGTACCCCTAAGAAACAAACTTGTAAGTTGTGGCTTCAAAGAAAACCTTGAATAAATAGGACACATTGTGTACACCCAGGCTAACATCCAACATATGCTTTAGTTTCCTGATGCTGAGACAGAGCAAGAATAGCCTCTGGTAAAGTCTGTGATTTGCTCTTGCTGGTACTTCCAACATTTATAATGTACCTTTTTTTTTTTTTTTTGCCTGTATAAACAATTTAAAAAATGTAATTAAGAAGAGCACAGCAACATTTCAGAACACAACACAGTCATGAATAATGGATTATTTGACACGCCACTAGTTTGATCAACAATTACAAAACAAAACAAAGAGCGTTCCTGATCTCCCCTTTGCAAAGGAACGCTGCCACCAATAAGTCATAACTGGACGGGTGGTTTTATCAAATAAAAGAGTAACCTACATAAAGACTGGTTTTATCCTTCCCCTTGGTGGTGGTGGTGATCAACATGCCAAACAGCGCGACGCGGCTAGCGGGTGCTGTGAGCAACTCCAGGTACAAAGAAAGCACGACAGAGGCAGGAAGAGAGAAACGCAAGAAAACGAGATAAAACTACATTTAACTGCACATACAGAATCAGTTAAGACACGGCGTTCTTAAGAGGCCAATTTATTTATTCATTATTTAGGGAAGACAGAGAATGGATGCACAGAGAAGATAAAGATATGACCTACTTTAAGACATATACATGTATATTTTGACTGTTATTTAATGCTCTATTTTATGACTAATCCTTCTGAAAGAACTAAAAGGAGTTTAATTCAATCTTATCACCCCCTTCTCTACTTTACGTCCAACTCCCTTTCCCCTCTCTCCTCCACTCCTCCGGATTTAGGAAATGAAAGTATATCATTAAAATTCAAGTATAATAGTTTACAAGATCTAAAGTGTGCTTGCTGAAACATTATGACTTAAAACAAATTTCCTGTGGACAGAACACAGGTTAACTGCTCCCAATAAAATCATTAACGTGTTACAGCACAGCCTGAGCCCATCTACGCCATGGGCCGCAGGCTGCCCTACAGAGGAGTCACTACAGACTAAACTTAATCCTGGAATGTGGCGTGTTAAGAATTGATTTAACATCGTAGCTGGCGAGTTTTTATTCTGGATTAGGTGCAGCCTCAAAGCACCAGAATGTATATTATGAACTCACAAATTTGATACTTTAGTCCTTCAGAACCACTTTATTCTTCTAGGAAACCGAGGTTTGGTGGAGCTTTGAGAGCTTTGTTTGTTTGGTTGCTGTTTTGTTTGTTTGTTTGTTTTGTTTGGGTTTTTTTAATATATTTTTTCACTGCAAAACAGCATTTCTTTAAATTCTGCATAAAAATGTGGATAGCTAAGCTGTAGTCTTATAAGTAAAGCACAATAAGGCCAGACATACTAGCACGAACAAGTAGTTTCACTGGCAGCAAAACTTCAAGCCTATTTTTGATATCTCTCACCAAATTAGTCCCCGAGAGTCCTGCCAGCATTGCAGCTGCTCCTCTGAAGGAGAATTGTTAAGTCTCTGCCAGCTACCTGCTTTTATGCATCTTGTATGAATAAACAGAGTGATTAACTCAGTCCTCCTTCTCCGTTAAGCTGCTCCTCAATATTTTGTACCTGTCCTTTTTTCCTACTTGTCACTTCTTTGTTTCCAATACGCAGAGCGTGGGTCTGTCTCCTATTGCTGGGGAAGGCAGCAAAGCCATCGGAGACACCTCTCAGTCATTCACCAAGCTCTGCACCGCATTTCTGCACGGATGTTTCCCACTAACAGACCACACGGTCTCCTGTTGCTGAATTTTCATTTGTTGCAATGCTGTTTAAAACAATTATTCATCCAAGAAACTTGAAGACTAATTTTAAGGCTATCTTGTAAATGTGTATCTTTAGAATGCTGCAGAAGTAAATAGCTGTGATACATCCAAACTATCTATTTAATCTGAAAAAAAACTTCAATAGATTACAAATAGATTTCAAGTTATAGTGCTCTTATGAGGAGTGTAATTACAGCTAAGAGAACCACTTCGTTCTTCTTGCATGCTCCTGGGATCCCTTAAAACAGTCTAAGGGATAGCTTATGATAATGAAAAAAATAAATCCGAATTACTTCTATGTATGCTAATTACAGCAGCTCTTGTTACAGTATACAAAAAAATCACATAATCCCATAATAAATTTTGTTTCTAAATAACCTCTTTACTTCCCCTAGACCTTAAAAACAACAGAAGATGCTGTCTCCATCAGACATAAACAGATGGACTCAATTTTTACTTGTATCTCACCCCACCCCCAAATAAGAACCTACACATACATATTCACGCACAAATACATTTTTTTCATTCTGCTGGGCTCTGTATGAGACAACTTGCAATTATAAACGCGTGCTTTTGCCAGAAGCCTCATAAATACTATCTGAGTCCAGTACATTTCGAGAGTCCCTCCTACTTCTTCCCAGTACAAAAGCCCCTATTGATAAGCTGATGAATAGTGCAAATGCAGTGCTAAGAAGGGAAAAGAACTACCTTTATAATCAATTTTGTGTGAAAAACCTTTCTGGACACTAAAAGGTCAGAAACTACATCTTCAGGTAAAAACTAACTAGAACTGTACCACTACTGAAGTAAATCAGTATTTAAGCTGTTTATTCTTTGGAGGGCTCCCCCAAGCCTGCAAGGAATCTGTGGCTTTCGAATTTGTACAAGTTCAGAGTTTTTTAAGTACTGACGTTCTGACAGACGTAACCTGCATGACACTGAAAATACAGAGATATAACAGTTCGGATAAAGTTCGAGACACGTGTACATCAACACAAGCACTAATATTCCAGACAAGCAAAGTTTCTAGGTAGTAATTTGTCAGGTAAGCCAACTAAACCCTCACCAATCTTGTTTCAGATTGCCTTGTGCATCTGCAGACACTGAAGGGACAGAGACAGAGTTAAGAAATTCTTTGCTTAGGAGATCCACCGCGGTACCTGTTGCTATACATCCGTGCTAGGGGCTTCTTACTAGGCTTATTCCACAGAGCAAGGCAAAGAGGCTTATCCACTCCTACATCGCAAGCAAGAATGACGCTCTTCCAAACGTGAATACACATGAACACTTCTGAACATGAAAACTGCTATCTCTGGACGACTGCGATGAGTTCTATTAAGTCATCATTCTGTTTCCACAGCACCCCAGAATGGCAGGGGTTGGAAGGGCCCTCCGGAGCTCCCCCCGTCCAGCCCCTGCGTGAGCAGCACACCCAGAGCAGGGGCACAGGACCGCGTCCAGGCGGGGTGTGAATGGCTCCAGGGAAGGAGACTCCACAGCCTCTCTGGGCAGCCTGGGCCGCTGCTCTGGCACCCTCAGATGTTCTGAGTGAATGTCGAAAGACTTGCAGAAAGCATCTTTATTTTCCCTCCCTCCTCAGACACTGATTTTGTGTAACTGTTATACACAAAACTAGCTAAAACTAGCTGATACAATGGATTAAACATCTCGAGCTGGAGGCATTTTTCCCTCTCATGAATTTATAACGCTTTAAATAAAGGGGTTTTGACAGGAACCATTCATGTCTTATAGCAATCTCGAGTATTCAATTATAATTACAGTGAACACTGTCTTTGCAGAGCAACCAATTTTATTGGTGACACAGAAAGTAATTGATCCAGGCCTCATCCAACCCAGTGCAAGAACCACAACCAGCAGCCAGGTCATCTAGGTAGGTTTGAAGCACAGTGTAGCACAGTGGAAGTGCTACAGCAAACCATTTAACATTACTGGAACGATCACGCTTCCTTGACTTACGATACCTCAGAAGTGTTCAGTCTGAGAAGTGCAGAGCAAACTCACGCACAGCTGGAAAATTGTAGGGAATCACCAAAACACTAGAATGTTTTTGCATATCACTATACCTACTAGCCAAGAAAACGAGTATGCTCTCTCCTACATGTAGTAAGTTACTGTCATGAAAAACATAATTTATCTACCAAATTAATGCTTAAGATGCAAGTTGAATCCTTCAAGTTCTTGTTCTTCCCTTTAGAAGGTTGCTGTACATAATCTACAGTTGCACGCTTGTGTTTCCCCACCCCCCAAAACACAGCACAGTGGAATAATGAAAGCACAGAAAGGCCACGTACCGTCATAGTAGACGATAGCTCCAACAAGCTCGTCTTTGCGTAGCATTGGAAAGAGCTCCAAGGCTCTCGACTTGCTAAGGACATAACTACTCTTCAGACATTGACTTCCAGCCACGAGGTCATATAGTTTTATCCCAAGCCAGTAGTATGGCAACTGCCACCATCTGCAGGGGAAAAAGAAAATCCCCATGAAGTGAAATTATAGAACGCGACAAGTAACACGGTGTGTTGTATTACACTGTTTTATTTTGTGCCGTCATACAAATTCATGGTACCACAATATAATGCAAATATGCAAGAACTTCTGTATTGTTCACTACTGTTTTCAGCGGGTCGAATCACTGCAGTTAGTCAAGCAGATTCAAGGCTTTATTTACTCTCGAATTAGGATCAAACTGGCTTTTTGTACTTCAGTGCAAGGCGAGATCTTAAAGCTACATGTTGAGGGAAGAACGAGGCTGTGTGCGCAGGCTGAAAGGGTTCCTCAAACGCACGCCTTGACTAACGCCTCCTGCACAAACAGGAGCAAGTAAGTGCAGCTGACTCTTGACCTGGATGAGCTCCAGCTGTTACAAGCCCCTTCTACTAAGAAAGGAAAAAAGCCATGCATTAAGATCATTCAGCAAAACCTCACTGCTCTAAGTAGCCTGTTAGAGTGAGTAACTGTTCTTACAGATCTAGAAACCTAACCCAGACCACTGAAAGTCTCTTTCTCATAGGAGAAGCAAACCGTTCTCTCAATACCAAACCGTCACTTGCCGTGGAAGGCAGTTGCACTGAATTACTGCACTGACACTGGTGGTGGCAAGGACTAAACGGCACGCTGCTAAGAACACTACGGTAGCATGTGTTGAAGACAAGGATGTACTGGGAAGAACAGCAAGTAACATCCTGGGAGTGAGAGCTCATTCCAGCTGCAGACTCCCCTCCTCCCCACGCTGGGGTGGTAGAAAAGCACAGAAAAGCTGAAGTCCAAGATGTGCTCCTAGACGGCGGTGATGGCCGGTTGGTGCCGTAAGAGCATTCCATGCTTCTACAATACGGCAGCATCTCACCTCCTGGAGGACAAACCTTGTGACAGGTTTAAAGACATGCTTGGAAAGAGGCACCTGGAAACTTCTCCAGGGAGACAGCTTGCTTGTCAAAAGCAACAGTAAAGGAGAGATATTATAGCAGAGCTTACTTGTAAACAGGGAGCATTATCGGCAAAGGAGCTGATAGGTGAGGAGCGATTTCAAGCAGATTTGCACGCTCCTCAAGTGCTTCTTTCACCATCTTGTACTGAAAAATAGAAGCGTACATGTGAATCCCACATTACTCAGTTTTATCTCCATGCGCAGCATTCAATAAAGAAACTGTTTATCAGAGCAAATACCTCGCATAATTTCGCTGGTCTTTCAAAAAACACACCGAGATTTGCTGAAAACTTCAAAACTTAAGGAAAATGTTTCCCAAGAAAATTAAGTTTCACTGGTTTCATTTTGGTGCCTTGGCAGGTCAGTTGAACAATTTTTTGGTTGAACGTAAAGCGCAATAAGCAGTGTTACACCTACTGTGGGCAGGAGGCACTCAAGGTGGGTTAGAGCTCATCCCACAGTATAGCTCCTGCGCCAATTCCCACAATGAAATCCCATACTGACCCCGAGGTGCAAATGCAGAAGTGTTCTTCTCCGAATCAATCAATATGAAACTGTTCCTTGGCAAAAAAAAAAGAAGGCTGATTTCTACAGCTGGATAACTGCATGCTTTATATATTTTTTCCCTGAGAAGTCACCATTTCTTTAGTGGTATTATAACCATCAAAGCATACTTTAAGCTAGAGGGGTTTCAATGAGAAGACAAATTTCCCAAAACAAGATCCACAAGATCCATGTTTCCACCAACACAAGGATACATAAAGGCATTTATATACAATCACTCAGGTACCGCATTTTCTTTCCCCATCCTAAAATAAACAGGATGACCGCTCGCTCCCCCAGGTTCTGATCATGACAGGTAGGAAGCTCATTTTATTCTGAAGTCAGCCCTGTCTCTGCCTTCCTTCCCCAAAAGATATACAGTCTACAAGGTATGGTGATTAGATTGCCCATAAAAGCATTCCGCAAAAGGCAGCGGCACCAATTTCCCTCGTCTGGAAAGCTCAACTGGAGAAGGCACTTTCTATGTATGGGGGCTGTGGAACACAACAGTCAAGTACTGAAAAAATAAAAAGGAGACTCAGATGTAATTGGGATAGGGGAAGTGTCTACTAGCAATTTTTGCTTAACAACCAGCATAAACAATTACCTGCTCAAAATCCAACTTCATGATGGCCTTCTGAAGATATCTCACTCCACCATGGATCAATTTAGTACTCCGGCTGCTGGTCCCTGATGAGAAATCATCTCTTTCTAGAAGGGCTGTTTTTAGTCCTGTGTTACCAGAAAACCAAATTAACTTCTTAAATTACACAATTTGTATGTAATTCATTAAAGACACTTCTCTAGGGTAGAGACAATCACAAGAAAAATTACTCCGTACATGGATAAATTTGTATTCAAAGTGTAGTGCACTGTCTATATTGTAATGAAAAATTTTAGCCTCCTTCCTAAGGGAAAAGTCAAAACAGAACTTAAACAGAAGCACATTAAAACCTGGATATTTCACAATAGAAAGGCATTACAGTACATTATAGGGGCCATGCTCCCTCAAGCAAATTATAGTTCGTATTCATGGCAGGAACAGAATATTTTCATGAATACTTTTAACTCTTTGCAGCAGAGAGCTCTAAACCTATCACACTAACAATTTAAACAGCATACCAGACAGGCGGACGACTGGCATCTTTGCCTGCTTACTTACAGTCTGCTCAAGAGGAGCCTGAAAGCAGCGGAGAGCCAGCCGTGGGCATGCTCACCGCTCAGGGAGAGTCACCAGGGAACACGACGGACACGCATACAGAATGCTGCCATATACATGAAATTGTTTCATAATTGAGCCTTAATACAAAATATAGTAGCTTACCTAGGAAGCATCACAAAAGTAAGTTAATCTACAGATTACGATGCAGATACCACGGGGCTCACACAGCACACAGACATCCTCCTTTTGCACATGACGCATGCAAAGGGCGCACACACAAAACATTCGCCACAAGATATTACCAGAATTTATTTCAGAATATTATTTCAGAAAAACGTTTACTCAAAGCCACACGCGTATGTTCCCCGACACGGGCAGGCACTGAGTCCGGCTGGCACACGGAAGGGATAACCACGTGGCTCAGACGGTCCCACAGCTCCAGAACGCAAAGGGCTCTACAATGAACGCTATAACGCTCATTCTAACAGATACTTGGAATGAGGCTGGCGCGTTTGTTGCACAAGTTGTGTTCCCGGTTACCCTGAAGGCCAGGAAAAAGCTCGCCCCGGGTGAAGGCACACCGCTTCATGTGGAAGTCGTTATGAAACCATATACCCCAATGCTGTCTACACTATATCCCTCGTGCAAGGGAAGTGCTGGCATCTTCTTCACGAAGGAGGCTGATGTCCGTTACGCGAGGGAAGTTAGGCGAAAGGAAAAGCTGCAGGAAACAGGCGATTAACAGATGCCTTTTATCAATAAGATATAGGCAACAGCCTGGCCACAGCCTTTGGCACATCCCTACAAGGCAGCCACCACTGACTTCCAACACCCAGCCCAAGTAAACCCAACCAAGATAAGCACCACAGGACAAGTACGTGGCAATCTTTCCCTTATAAAACACACGTGGGAAGGACAAGCTGTGTTACAGAAGCTACAGCTTCCACATAACAGACCCCTTCCAGCACTGGCAGAATTCTCAAGTTAAGGCAGGCAGGGCAAAAAGTGAATTAAATTCAGTGACATTGCCACCAAAACCAACAGCAACAACATGATGATGCACAGCCAAGGGGGAGAGCAGCATCTGCATCAGAAGTTATCCCTTGGGTCTCTCCTTCGCCCTCTTTGAGGGGTGCTTTATGCTATTTGTTGGTGAACATACATTTTAACATCTACTGGACTCCCAAAAACTTTTGTGTCCTTAAAAAAAAATAATCTAATTATTGCTGGTAACTTCCAAAGATCAGAGTAATTTATTTTTGTCAAATGTGACTGAAGATTAATGGATACAATCAGAAATAATTTGGCGAAGATGTATCAAACACATGAAAAGCAAAATTTGTTGTTAAGTGAAGCAAACATAATAAAAGAGCAAGTTCCATGAATGAACAGCAACAATACACAATTCATTAACCAAATGCCTAGGAATATTTCACACTTCAGAAATCTACTGATATAATAATATCTAGTAAAAGGATAAACATAGATTACCTAAAATAATTTCTGTGTGCTTTGCAACTACATTTTCTACCACAATACAGCAGAGGCAGAGGTGAAAAGTTCCCAAGTTATATTTAATAACACATGAAAAAAATTAATAACCAGACTTGAGTCTGTACGTACCTACCAGTGGTGCAGACCTTACTGCTTTACCTATTCCAAAATGATCACACCTTCTGGACAAATATATTCCAAATCTAAACAAAACACTCCTGGAGTCAGGTTTTGCCTCTTATTTCTGAGATATATCCACAGGTTGAGGAACATGAAGAAACTTTATGGCTATGTTTTACACTACATGTTTTTTTAGTTCCAAAACCAGAAACAAGGTCTACAAACTCAGGAACTAGGGAGGGTTGACATTCTCTCTCATTGACTGATTGTACTGAAAATAACAACTGAGACAACATAGCTTTTTGGATAAAGAATATTATATTCTGGGGGAATACAGCATTTTAATAGAGCAGGAGTCGATGCTATACCTTCTCCCACAGAAACAGTACCCATGCATTCTCACCTCTGTATCTGAAGATGTACTTTCATTAAACTTGTAAAATGACTGACTCCCTCTGAGAACTCTCAGATTTGACTGAACCTGCTGGCCAGTTGCAAAGTTACTGTGTGAGGTGGATGACACAGAGTGGGCATTAGCGTCCTGCTTTTTCCCCCCTAACAGAGTTTTTCCACACATCTGACCGACTGCACGAGCTATTGGGCAACATCTGCACGTCCGCCTGCGCCATGCACCTTCTCATCCTCCTGCAGAAGTCAGGTAAAGCATTAGCTTAAGCTCATTTTACCTTCAGCTTTCCATAAGCTAAGGCTACATGTGCAGTTAACATCAATTCTGCTGCTTCTAATAGCTTCTTAAACTAGCTACACAGCTAATCCCCCGAGAGGGGAAACTGGAGCACAGATCTACTCTATGTACCTCCAGACTGAAGTACCAGTATCTTTTGTCGCAAATCCGAACAGACTGGTCCAAACCTGCAACGTACTAAGCAGCTACAGTGCGTTAGCAGCAGTTGTAGATACCGCATGCTGTAAGAAACGTGAGCTGGAGAGCCACTGTGCCTCATCTAAAATTCATGCTTGGCCCTTTCAAAATAGTTGCTGAAAGGGCCATGTAAGCCTTGCCTTCTCTTTGCTGCAGATACTCTCCTGCACAAACACGTGAAACGTGACTACAGATAAACCCACTAAGGAGTGACGGAGAATGAGAAGTCCACCCAAGGGCATCCAGCAAAAAGGTTTGTTAGACAACTGCACGCAGGCACCTAGACAATAAAGACTGCTGAAACAACAAAAACGCAATGACGGTTTTTGTTCAAGTTCATTTTACCTTCTGAAAACAGAAGGAAGTTTTATAGCCAGGCATTCAGAGTACAACTTCTCTACCCTCAAGTGCTTTTGAAAAGCCAGTCTGATAAATTTATTATAAACCATGTAATCCAAGAATAAGAATGCAATTAAATTCTCAAGCCTTACCTCTAGTGACTGCATCTAAAGCACAGCCACATCCTGTTGCTCCGCCACCTATAACAAGGACATCAAATTCACCGGTGGTTTGCAGTGCCAAAATTTGTTGTTCTCTTGTGGGGAAATGGTTCGTTATTGGAACGCTCACAGCTTCTGCAGCTTGAACATGCACCAAGGTGCCCTACAAAGATTAACGACAACACATGAGGATCTGCATTTATTGTGTATACACACACACACACACGTGTACACATACGCACACACAACCAAATCACAGCTTCTTCTGTAACCATAAAGGTAAACTCAAATATTCCCAGTCACTTTAACTATATTTAATAACAATATTATATCAAGGGATTATGGAGCAACAACCAGTACTAAAACCATAAAGGGTTAGCACACGTTTACTTCATCTTGCCTACTTCAATATCATGCTGTACTCAAGTGCTACTACCTATATTAATTATTTCTAGGAATAGCCTTCCGCTATGTCAAACGTTACAAGATGCTTGGGAAGTATTTTAATAAACGGACACATGGTTAGGCTCTCAGCTCTCTACCAAAAAATTCATCAAAGCAAAGGTCTTAAAGATGAATGCACATTTTATATTTTAAAATTGATTACTTGTACAGTGACATTAATCTAAGCTCAAATTTGATCACGTTCGTGAGACGATGTGGTTTACTGTCAAATGTTGTACACTGAAACACTATTTCCATATCCTTTTTTAAAATCTTACAAGCAAAGCAATTTATATCCTGCAGCATGCTAAAATACAACTTTTCTTTAAAGTGACAGAACTTAGTGATGTGGCAGTTTCCCGACAAGTTAGGATTTCACTGGAATGGCTTTGAGAACTGCAAGAACTCTGCCTGATATCGCAGCTCTCCGCTTAGTGACTGTGCTGAGAATGGCTGACGTGCTTGCTCAGGCAACTAATATGGACCATGGTTTAAATTTTAAGGTTTTAACCAGTTTCTGAAGGCTCCCTTCAGTTAACATTAATTTAAACTGAATCCTGAAAGCCTTTGCAGTCACAGGAATCCCCAAGCCTTATTACTGGTTGCATACTTCATAACCATCATGTTATGAGTGCCATCGCTTTGGGTTCATATTCATCACGCCAATTTTATATACAATGGGCTGTAGCCAGGTATCATAGTTATTCAGACAGTTAAACAGGGAACAAGACCACAAAAACCTTGCTTTCTCTTTCTTTCTCTAGCTTCGCTTTTTGTTCCAGCTCTTTTCTCCCAAATTTTCTTCATTCACCATTGTCCCTCATTCTGCACAAAGCTAGTCAGTGCATTTCTCTCACCACTATCTTTCAAGGCCCAAAGGACCCATCTTTTTCACAACAGAGTGTTCACTTGTACGTAAGCGTACCCGGCAGACAAAGCACCGCATTTACAGTAGAAGCGTAGCCGAGGTACTAGCCGCCAAGCCAGAACATCCTAGCTCGGCAGCAGACCCCCATCACGGCCTTGAGAGCATCGCTTGAGCCAGCTCTTTCAGAAATAACCAGATCTGGGCACTCTGAATTTTATTGGATTGAGAGGAGTGCTTTTATTGGTACCTAGCACTTCCAAAAGGAACCGCTTTAACCACTACTGATTTGAAATACGTATGTGAAAACATATGAAGGCCTACGCTACACAGAGAGGGAGACCAGGACAGAAGAACTAACTGGCTGATTCAGAATGGATCAAAATAAACAAACGGGAAATTGAGAATTAACCTTTTCAGAGTTTCCTGAAAATTATAAGCACATTCAACACAAGAACCTGTTTAAAACCTATAGTCTAAGGTCTGAGCATAAACCAGTCTTTAGTCCCCCCAGCAGACTTAACTGAAGTCAAATAGCTTGCGCCCAGATCTCCTAGACAGGAAGGAGTAAACTAGTACAAATTCAAGTGACAAAACACAAAGTACTACTTTCTTACTATCTTCGAGAACAATTTGTTTAATCTCTTTCCACCCACTGCTTACAGCGTGCAAGGACGTGCTCTCATTTAAGTTTTTATTTCCAAACATTCCTTGAATAAACTGAACTAGGCAAGTCGTTCAGTTACTTCTATGACTTTATTGCTTATTGCACTGTTAACCGTGAATTACAGTTGCCACAGAACTAGCTCCTAAGCCCGGTCTCACGCTGCAAACACGCCGTCACAAGCACCGTTTACCCTGCCTCGGTGTTTTATCGTCACTCAGCCCTCACCCCGAGTGTCTCAGGTAGACAGACGCTCCTAGATGATCGCGGTTACGAAAAGCTCTCCGCTAATATAAGCCACCTCCAGGTTTTAGGAACTCCAGCCACTTTCCCTGGCATTTGCCACGGGGAGGGAATATACACCTGCCATACCAAAACAGCTCGACTGACAACAGGCAACGCGGCCGCTTCCCACCGCCGGCTCGGCTCTCCGGGAGTACCTGGCCAAACCGTGTAGCTCCTCTTTCACAAGCAGTTCGCTGGTTGTCACAGAGCTCTGTAGGCAGGCCTCGTCAGTTAAAGGTAAAAGCGACTCTTGCAACACGACCGCTGTAAGTTAACAGCCAATCCTGCCATGCACAAGAAGCCTGAGCTGAGATTATACGGTGTATACGTCCTAAATATTTTTGTTCAAAGTTATTTGCTCATTCTTCGGCAGTATGATGATTGAAATGCATTACTTCTCAACGTTCCTATCACTGCTATACGACTGAAAACAGAATCTAATAACTAGTGGCCACGTGTAAAGGAAGTGTATATTCAGGAGATAATTAATGACCAAGTTCTCCCTGTAATCATAATGACTATCATGCAAGCAGCTCATGCAAATTAGCAACCACTTTCACTGCACGTGTGCTACAATTCAATCAACAAGGGAAGCTGGACTACAGAAAGCGTGCGTCACTTTATAATAAGGATTTATATCTTCCCAGAAATAAAGTGAAAATTAAGATTTAAACCAACCAAAATTTGGCAAATTGATTCAAGCGATAGTACGGCCACCGATTTTTCCCAAGCACAGCGCTTGTGGCTTCTGCTGGGGTCACCGGCAGCCCAGCTGGCCCCGGCCCAGCGAGGGGCTCAGGCATGGGCTCGCCCCCAGGCGTGCGAGCGGCTGCATTCAGCACCCGGCCAGCTCTGGCCCAGGCTTAGCCACGTTGCCAGTGTTGGACAGGAGCAGTTCTGATATTGTCAAATATCATATATATATGTCACTGTGTATATCAATCATACATATAATATATGATAATATCATGTATCCATTACATATCGTAATAAAGTATGACAATATCACAGTCAAATATGTCAATATTTGACACACACAGGAGTTCAAGGCATTAGGAGCACACGCAGAGAGCAGAGAGGTTGAGTCCAAGTGAAGCAGTCAGTCTTGATGAGCCTCCCAATTAGTCTCCCCTTGTCCCCACGTATTTACGCACTCACGCGTGGCAGCTGGCAAAGATCACCAGATGAGGTACAAAGTTTTGGCACTTCACAGAAATTCCCCTTCCGCATTATTCTTCTGACCAACGAATTCTGTACATTCCCAACTACTTCCGCCTCCTGCCCCGCTCTCTCCCCAGCCTACTCGTCTCTAGCAATGCTAAGAACTTTTCTATCCCCCAAAGCATGGTAGAAACTT
>VZTV01071073.1:1229-15938 GCA_013400875.1 Anhinga rufa | reverse complement strand
TATTTTATAAGGAGCATAGTGCTAGAAATATAACATTAATCCATTCACAAAATTACATTTAAACTTGATAATTCTAAAAGCCCTAGATTTAAACAGAGCCAGTTCCATGGCAAGACTGTACATGGCACTAGATTTGAAGAAAGCAGACATAAACCAGCATTGGATTGTGACATGTGTTATACAGCTGGTCCCCACCGGCTTCGATTTGGATCTTTGAAGCCAAAATGCAGGTCACAGAAAACACATAACTGTAGCAAAATTTTAGGATTACTGCTGCCAGTTACTGCTGTGCAGATTATTCAGTAAAGGAAAGGGAACGGACATGGGCAGTGGTTTCAGCTGCATCTGCTGCCTTGGGGCATTCCTCTTTAGGGACACTGGAATTCTGGGTTCATTTTCAGGTTTTCTAGGGGATTATTGTTCAGCCTGGAGAAGAGAAGGCTCTGGGGAGACCTTATTGTGCCCTTTCAATATATAAAGGTGGCTTAAAAGAAAGATAGAGACACTTTACCAGGGCCTGTAGTGACAGAACAAGGGGAAATTGTTTTAAACTGAGAGAGTAGGTTTAGATTGGATATAAGGAAGAAATTCCTTACTGTGAGGGTGGTGAGACACTGGAACAATTTGCCCAGAGAAGTTGTGGATGCCTCATCCCTGGAAATGTTCAAGAGCAGGCTGGATGAGGCTTTGAGCAACCTGATCTAGTGAAAGATGTCCCTGCCTGTGGCAGGGGAGTTGGACTAGATGATCTTTGAAGGTCTCTTCCAACACAAACCATTCTGAGATTCTATGATTATAATCTGCTGGTTATAGCTGTCTCTGTGTCTCCACATAACTCTTTTCTTCCTGTACACCAATCCAGTCCTCAGCTTTGGCAGCCTCTCCTATATTTTTCTGTGCCAGTCTGTGGTAGCTTTTCCACTCTTCTAGCTAACTAGCCATGTTGATTCCTGTCCTACTTACTTTCCTCTGTTTTTCCCAAGCTGTTAACATCTCTGTTCAGTCCTTCCCCTTTCTATCCAGATACTTGCCATCCTTGATGTAGTGCCATGGTTGCTTACACTTTAGTACTAGCTTTGTGTAAAATCAAAATCAGTCTTGTAATAACGAGGAGAGTCGTGGCAGTTAAGGAAACCTGTACTTGCTCTGTTTTTGGGATGTCAGTCTATTATGACTCTCCAGCTGTAGACATGTCAGCTGTTTATCCTTTTCAGTCTCTGTGTACTCCAGCATAACATAGATGTGATGCCTGCAGGAATTGAGACAAGACAGACTATGATCAGTTGATCCAAGTCTTCTAAAAACTCAGCTGCACAACTTGGTCCCTCTAGTGCATGTGTCAGATGATTTTTTTTTCCTTTTCCTCTCAGAGGTTTTATTATTTAGGAATATTTACAGGGATAGTTGAAAGCAAGTCCCTGATATGCTTCATTTATCCAATTTTTCCTTTCATTGCCTTCTCCAGATTCCCTGAACTCTGTGGCAAACCTGTGTCCCAAAAATTCAGCTTAACATCAGTAAACATCTGTTAATGGAAATGTCACTCCAAACAAATGAAGTTTGGCAAAATTTATCAGCCACAGAAAATAGGTTCCTATGAGAAGAATAATAAAAGAATTTTATCTAGGATGTGTACCCCCATGACCTTTGTGCAGTTGTATTGGTAAGGCTGACAAGACAGGTGCTGGTCTCTTCAGAGAGCAGTGGGGAAGGGGAGCTCCTCCTGGTGCTGCTCAGAGCCATGATGGGGCTAGGCTAGATGGCAGCCAGCTTCACAGTGATGAACCATGGCAGCTGTGGCAGTATTTGCTGCCTTGTTTCCTCCTGTAGTTGGGAGCTGGTTTACAGTCACCCCTAAACCAGAACAGACGTGTGTGTTTGTTGTCATCTGACAAAGCATATCTGCGTACCAGCATTAGCCCAGCTTGAGATGCAGCTGACCATCTGGACCCTGAATTTCTAAAGGATTCTTTCCAAATCAGGCTTAACATTCCCCTCTGCTCCATGCTCATCTGGTTTTAATTCCATTTCTTGGGAGATATATTGCTGTACAACAGGGCAGATTCTGTACAGCAGGCAATTTTTCACCTTTAATACAAAGCTATTTTAGAGAGCAAATTATTATTATTTTTAATCTAAATGTTGTTTTTAAGATTTGCTAGACAAGCTCAAATAAAAATATGGCTCTCCCAACTCAGACATGAATTGAAAAGCATTTTTAAAAGCTTTGCACAAGCTTTTCAGAAGAAATGGAAGTTTTAAAGTCAGGCTTATGGCTTTAATTTCTCACAGCAAATTTTTAAGGCAGTTTTGCAAATGTTATGTAAATGATTATGTTATATAAATTATGTAAATGTTATGCTAAGTACCATTAGTTTGATACTTGAATTAGTTTTGTTAAAATACATGAAGCAAAATCCAAGATAATACTTTCTATTTTCTGCCTCAATACTGAATGGATTGTAAAAGGAATCTGTCTAAATAGTTTGGTTAAATGAAGATAATTCCCTAGATCCAGCCTCTCCTTTCCAAAGAAAAGTCAGGAACAAATATTCCTGTTAAAATGTATGTCAGAGGTGCTGAGAGATATATTTTAAAGTACATAGAGTTCTTTCAGCTGCCTAAGAGGATATCTGTTTTGTTGAACAACTGACCAATGCTTATGACACTGTAAAGTTGTATGTGCAACTTAAAATCGGAATTTTTTTTATCATATTCTGTACCTAGCAAATTTCTGTTTCCTTTTAATGATAATAGAAAGAATCACAGAGTAGTTGAAGCTGGAAGGCACCTCTGGAGATCATTTAGCCCAAATCCTTGCTTAAAGCAGGGTCACATAGAGCAGATTGTCCAGGACCATGTCCAGTCAGGTAGCACCTGTAATGTTTCTGAATACTTTATTTAGTTTCTTTTGCTACTTTTCTATTACCAAAATATTTTTGCCATTAAAGTCAAGCAACATATGAAAGTGCCTGTCATAGTCTCTTTGCCCAGGAGAGACTTCCTTTGGTGGAAAAAATTTTTCCAGATGATTTTCCCCTAAAAAACTTGTCCCTCTTTCACACAAGAAACACAAAAAGCTCTCAGGCTATGGAAACAGGAGAGTTTGAAAATTCTTTTGAAAGTAAATTTGAAAAACACAAGTACCTCAGGGCTCACTCAGTTGTCACAAACACATTGTCCTGAGAACAACATTATGTCTACAAAATAAACAAGGCAATTTGTGACAAATAACAGGAGGCCAGCAAAAACTGGGACAAACAGGAAAGAAAAAGAACATGTATCCAAGTTTATACCCAAACACTTCGTAGATTAAAGGTCATTTTTATTAAGGCCTGTACCTGTAGAAGGAGCAGACTTGTGATTTGTTGACAAAAAGATAAAAGCCCTGCAGATTTTCTAATGTATTTCTGTAATAAAAATACACATTGCCATATTGAGAAGAATGCAGTGGTAAATACTTGGTTATTTACCTATGGTGGAGTGTAAGTACTGCTTACCCTAGTTTGTTCTTTACTTGCATTCTTCTTCCTTTATTGAATGTTTGTGTATTGCACAGATGTTGGCATTTCTAACTTTCAGATTAATCTCAATGCACCCTTTGTCTAGATATTTGACTATGCAAAAGAATGGGGATCTAAAGGTAGGAATGTGTGGAATAAATCTCTTATACAGTAGCAGGTAATGTAAATATTTTAAAATATTCTTTATGTGATTACATTAAAAGTTACAGGTATTTAGAATCTGCTATAGCGTAAATAGAAAATCAAATTGAAGACTCTATCACCATGATCTTTCCAGATGTCTCGTCATGAAAAGAACTCAATTGTTGGAAGCAAATCAGTGTCCTGCAGGAATGCCTCATATCATCAGGTAGTCTCCTCCAAAGCCTATGAGTTAATCTGTAAATACTTGGCACTGTCTGTGCCCCAGCTGTGTTTTGCCAGAACATTTTGCAGGAGTTTTTTCTTTTAAGTGAGACCACTTCTCCCACTGCCAAAGTGTCTCAGAGGGCTCGCTGTAGTGCTGTCGTGATAATAGATAGGATTTCTTTTGTGCTTAGATGGCTGATGTTCTCCTCAGTAGAACAGCCTTCACAACCTCTCTGTGCCATCTGTGCTATGGATCCATCACCCTCACAGTATTGAAGTGTTTGCTGATGTTCAGGAGGAACCACCTGTTTTTCAGTTTGCGCCCATTGCCTCTGTCCTAACACTGGAAAGAGCCTGGCTCTGTTTTTGCACCCTCCTGTCATGTATTTATACACCCTGATGAGATCCCCCCTGAGCCTTCTCTCCAGGCTGAACAGTCTCAGATCTCGCAGCCTGCCTTCCTTCTATGGTGGGTGCTCCTGTCCATGAGTCTCCTTTACAGCAAGAACAGGTTGCTGGCTCATATTCAAGTGGGTGGGTGTCCTCCAGGACCCCCAAGGCTGTTTCTGTAGAGCTGTGAGGGCTCAGCTGCAGAAACGTTGCCTGGAGACCTTGCAGGCTGCAGTGGGTCAGTGCCTGCAGGGATGGGGGAGTCCCTGAAGAGTGCAGGGCAAGAGCATTTGTGGGCATGCCAACGTTGCGAGGGGATGCTGTTCAGGGACTTGTGGACACATGTGAGGATCCTCATGGGCTGTCTCAGGGAAGGCCCCATGGTAGGGGAATGGGATGGGTCCCACTGGATGGGGAGGAAGCAGTGGGCTCAGCAATACCACTTGTCTGCCTGCCAGCCTCTCTCAGAGAGCTCAGTGTGGTGCTGTCATAAGAATAGATAGGATTGCTTCTCTCCATCTTGCTAAAATCGCTGTAGGGACCAGTGCTCCAGTTTAACTGAAGCCCAAGGTATACAGACATGCTGGCTTGTTTGGAAATGTATTATGTCTTGGGGACAGCTTGATCAAGTTCCTTTTTTTTTTTAAATAAGTATTTCTGACTGCTGTTGGCACCTGTTTTGTTAGAAGTTAGTTTCTATCTTAGTTTTATTTTAAAACAATAATCCCAGAATGGAGTATGTTAGAAGGGTTCTTTGGAGGTCTTGTCACCCTCCCCTGCACAAGCAGGGTGATGCAGAGGTTGCTCAGGAGGACTCAGCAGGGACCAGGCTGTCATGGCACCTGGACTAGCAGGTCTCCAGGACCTGCAGCCCAACTGCCAGTCAGAGGGCTTGGACAGGCCTGCACTAGTGCTTGGAGGCATCCGGATGCTTACTGAATCCTCCTTTTGGAGAACTCGATGCGCAGAGGCCACAGCATGGCCATGCTGATGTGGAGGATGGATGGTGCACCAGGCACTCCCCTGCAGCCTCCCAGGTGGAGGCATTGGAGGGCGCCAGAGCCGTGTCGCTCTGCACTCCTCGCTCCCTCCCTGCAAGCCCCCTTCTCCCAGCAGCAGGGCTGGTGTTGGTTGGCCCCCGTGCAGGTGCTAGTGCTGCTGTGGAGCTCTGCTGCTCACCTTCTCCTTGGCTGTGGTCCTCTGCTGGTGAGTGGGTGAGCTGACCACGTACACTTGGTAGTCATCGTCTATCCTCACCATGTGCAGGACATGGCAGAGAGGCTGCCTGCAGAGTGGAGAGGCAGCTGTTGTGGCAGCCCACTGCCAGATGTAGACAAAGCAGAAGTGGTGGCAGCAGGTGTTGATGTTGGCTGTGTTGTTCACCTCACCCAGGCAGATGTGGCATGGGCTGCCTGCCTCCCACTGCTCTGCCTACTGCCCCTGGCTGGTCCTGGCTGTGGCAGCAGAGCTGCTCTGCTCCGGAGCCTCCTTGGTGCTTGACGCCTTGTCCTGCCAAGAGAGAGGTGTAAAGTTCCTGAGATTTTCTGGTGCCAGGAGTGCAAAAGCAAAGAAAGCCTGAGAGGGTGGTGGGAGAAGGGAAGTAAGGGCCTCCCTGAGGGTCTCCTTGCAGGCTGGGAACTGGCCAACCAGCTCTCAGGGCTGCCTGCACACCCGCCTGCCATTCCACTCGCCCCTCAGAGAACCAGCATGACTTGAGCTAGCACAAGTACCTGCAGGAGGTGGTCAGGGAAGGCAGAAGAACTCACTGGGGGGGCATCAGTGGTACCAAGGGTGCTGACACCCTCCTCGTGCCCACAGCTCTGGGACAGCCACTGTGTGGGACCCACAGCCCTGGTAAGCCAAGGCTCTACCCAAATGCAGCACTCCCAGTGTGGGCTCACAGTCCTGCCACAGTTTGCACGCAGTGCATGTGCGCCCGCAGGATCTCTGGACCAAATGCGGCAGCCTGCAGCTGCTCAAGAGCAGTGAGGTTGGCACCATCACAGATGCTCCCCAGAGGTGTCACAGGCTTCTCTGGGGCTGACAAGTGAGGACAGCAGACAACCCACAGGGGGAAAGCCCCTGCTTAAAGGATGTTAGCCATCTTCTTGTGGCCTTGTGGGGATGGTTTAACCTCAGGCCAGGTTCCATGGTGAGAGGCTGGTGCCTGCAAGCACAAAGGCCCAGCAATGGGGCTGCACAGCAATGGAGGTGGGGAACCCTGGTGACCTCCTTGGTGCCAACAGAGCACCCTGACTCAGCTCCTCTGAGGGCTGTCACAGGAGAATGGCTTAGCCGTGGTCTCCACTGTGAAAGCCCCAGAGGTCACAGAATGGTTGAGGTTGGCAGGGACCTCCACAGGTCATCTTGTGCAAGCCCCCTGCTCAGGCAGGGCATCCTAGAGCTGGTTGCCCAGGACCATGTCTAGTGGATTTCTGAGTATGTCCAAACCAGGAGACTTCATGACTTCCCTGGGCAACCTGTTCCAGTGCCCAGTCACCCTCACAGTAAAAAAAGTGTTTCCTAATGTTCAGAGAGAACCACTTGTATTTCAGTCTGTGCCCACTGCCTTTTGTCACTGGGTAACACTGGGAAGAGCCTTTTCTCCAGGCTGAGCAGTCCCACCTCTCAGCTTTTTCTCCTACATGGGATGCTCCAGTCTGTTCATCATCTTATTAGCCCCCTGCTGGACTTTCTCCAGTGTTTCCTTGCATTTTTTTGTCAAGGTGTTTGACAAAGGTTTTTAAACCCTTGTTTTGAAGATATCAAAACTCAAATAACTGGAACAATAAGGGAAATAAAAATTTGACCTCATCACCTAATAAGATTTTTGAGAGGAATGAAATGGAATAATGAAGTAAATTTTCTCAATAGTGTGACTAGGATAACACTATTAAACAAGAACTGATGTTTCAGGCTGTGATTATAATTGGAATAATTAATTCTTCCTCTTCTTTCTTCATCCCTTTCAGACTTCACCATTAAATATTCAGGAAAGTATTCTTCGTTGGCCTGTGCCAGAAGTAGGCCTCCCTCAAACTATTTTTATTAAATTCATTAAAATGTCACAACCTACAGGATGCAATAAAGAGCTATGTAGTGTTGTGCTCCCATGCAACTCATATGGCTTCCTGTGTATCCTCTTGAAGTGTGAAACCATTGCAGCTGGTATTTATTTAGCAGCAAAAGCACCTGTAGAAATGAAACCAGGGTCTAACAGAACTGAGAATTATAGGAGCATTTTCCTCTGGGTGGTAGATTCCATCAGGACAGAAATTAATTTTAAGTCTATATACAGGGTGTCCTTGTGAATTAATTCTCAGTATTACATTTTGTAAATACGCATAAATGTATCTTAAAGATTTTTGGCCACAGGTAACAACATGGAGCCTGGTTGGTCCTGATCCTGACCCTGGCTTATTGGTTTTTTTTTTGCCGTTTTACTCTTGTCTGCTTCAAGAAAGAAAGTCAGGCAGGGTTTTCGCCTTTACTCCAGGGTCCAGCTGAGAACCCCTCTCACTAACTGAGGTTGATGCTTTGGGTAAGAGATATGCCAGAGAGAGAGAAGAGCATATTTGCCTTTTTCTGTTAGTAGGATATTTCTGAAAAATACATGAGCCCTTGGCTTGGGGAAAACTTCTTTGAGGAGGATGTTCTAGTTTGTGAGGTTACTTGGTGCTAATCATTGCAGCAAAAGAGAAGCCATTTGTAACAAAACTTCATAGCATTTAAATGAATTGAACTCAGGTCCCAGTGGGGGTTGTGGGTATCCCTCTTGAGAGTCCTCAAAATTGTCAATCATAGATTTTGCTGCCTGGCAGGTAGAGGGCTCAAGGTCTTGCAGGTCTTGATAAATGCATTGAATGGGGTTGAGTGGGTTCATCTGCTAAAGCAAAGGGGTTTGCCAAGGACTGTGGTACTCTGGGAATTCTACACATTTCTTCATCTATGCATGATTTCTTCACTTGGTATGAAGAAGCTTCCGAAGTCACTCAAGTGATCTCAGGACTAATTATTTTTTTCCACTACTGCCTTCTACTTAAAATGCACTGAGGAGAAAAAGCCCTTAAAGAATTTGCTTGATAGAATCATCCCTAATTTGTCCTTTACAAGGACCGCCTAGGTTTTTAGACTTATATTTTGATGTTACTGTACCCCTAAGTCATTCTTTAATACAACATGTCTCAAATTTGTCCTTGGTAAATTTCCTACATGCTGGAACCTGGCCTTGAAGGCAGCTCTCATACCACAGGCTAAAGAGTAGGATGAAAGTTAGAAAAAGTCTATGATATGTTAACCAGTGGATGAAGAGCAATGCGACATGATGGAAAATGAAATAAATGTATTCTGTGGTGAGGTCAGCTCCTTAAAATTAACAACAGCCTTTTTGTGATGGCTATGTGCTAGGCAGTGTTTGGACATCCTGTATTGCAGGGATAAAGGATAATTGATAGGGCATGATGGAAATGTGATTATAAAGAGGTGATTCTTCTGTTGACTGAGAACTGAATGTGGTTTTCAGGCTTCTGTAAAACACAACTGAAGTAGCAATAGTTGCAGAAAAGAGAGCAACAGTCTGTTTCTGAGAAGAGAATGGGATTACTGTGAGTACACACAGCAGCACTGTATGTTGTACGTATGTTGTAAATATGGTATAAGTATGTGCATGGGCATTTCTTCTAATGCCACCTCTAAAGTTTGTGTAGAAGTAATAGTGGTAAATAATAAAGGTGATAACTTCAAGGTTGCACTGCAGAGAGAACCACAGGATGTGTCAGTTATGGCCTAAATCTGGCAAGTAACTGTAAATCTGGTAGTAGAGAATATCCAATAAAACACATACAAACTGGATGAGAGTATTTGTGAACATGAAAGACCTAACATAAAGAAATCTAGGGATGCTTAGCCTGTAAGCAGAAGTCAATGATACAGAGAAAACTTTCAGAAAAAAAAAGAGTTAGCAAGCAAGAAACCGAGAATGACTTTCCACAGTGCAGAAAGGACCCTGCAAATGCAATTCAGACTTTAAGCAGCATGCCTAGAGGTATGGTATGATGAAGCTGAGAGGAAATAACACCTTTAAATATGCCCCTTATATAAAAAAGCCTTTATTTGTTTGCTTACTTGGTTTTGTTGGGCGTTTTTTTTGCCTTTTTTTGACCAATTCAGTATGAGAAAATTAGACAAAGCAGAAAATGGAAACCAAAATAGTCTCAAACTAATTGCAAACTAGAAATCAAAGATGACTCATAAGTTAATGGAGGCAATTCAGTCCCAATTTCAGCACTTTTAAAGAAGGGATGAACTTTGCACTAAAACATAGCTGTGGATTTTGTTGACCAAAAATAAGGATGAGGATCTTTGAGCAGTGGGAATTTGTGAGTTGCTGTGTACAGTCTGTGTTCTCTGAATTTGCATTTCTAGGTTTAGCTACACATCATCCTGGAAATCTTATGAGTGGGGATGCCTGCCAAGATGGTGCCATGTAGGGTTAAACAAGAGAGCCTGGTATACAAAGCTGCTGAGGGAGAAGGGTTTGTGTTCATTAATGTTTCATGTTGATTTATCTTATCTGGGAAGTTTTCTAAACTTGGCGTTAACTAAGTACTGAAGGATGACTTCAAGTGCCTAAACATGGGCACCCACATAAGAAAATTTTAGGCTATCTCTTGGACACTTTAAGGTATCTGAAGACTAAAATTATGTAGAGAAATTATACTCCTGTTTTCTTTGAAAAATCTGTTAGTTGCCTATTTACATAGTTAGGTGCCTAGCTAAATTTTAAATGTGTTTTTATTATGACAGACATAATGGCTCTGTATGTTGGGAAAAGACATGCAAGAAACTAGATAGGAAAGGTGCACTGAAATGGAAGATATTTATCTTCCTGACAGTTCAAGGTTTTTGTTATGCATCTTTCACAAGAAAATCCCTTAAATTTATTAATAATGCATCTTCAAGTGTGTCTGGCTTAGCTGGCATTGCTCACTGACTTTATTATAACAGACATGAATAAGGACAGTTCAAGTAAACTTGGCAATCTGCAGAGAAAAATTTGTAAAATATTAATTTACTTTCATGTGGTATCCTTCATGCTTATTAGCCATATATTAAAATGGAGTGCAAATATAAATTATAAAGTAATTTCTAACATGTGGCTGGCAAAATTAAACTTTTTATGCCTTGCCTCACAGTAACTTAAAATTGTTATTCCATATTTTTCAGGGAATATGCTCAGGCTGTTTATAACCAAGCATGACCAGTCTCACAAACTGATAGAAAGTATCTTCCAGCCAACAAAGCATAATCTTGTACTGTCAGTAGAAAATTAAAAATGAAACCACTTCAAGAGGAAAAATGACAAGGAAAAAGACTTATTAAAGAAAAATGAAATCTTTCTGAATGGAAGAGATCTATATTTATGTCATTATTAACAAAAATAAAACTGTTCACTTATAAGGTTTGCTTCATTTAAGGTGACATGCAAGCAACTAATCTTTAAGTGTCCTGTCTATATATGTATTTTATTAGTCCTAAGTTAACAAGCCAACTTGAGGTACATGATGGTTAAATTATTTGCCTGAGTTAACAAAATAACTCTGTTTTATATAATAATTACTGATTGTATATCTTAGGCTTCTTGAGGTCATCTAGCAAAACAGTATCTGAGCCCATTTCTGTCTTTCTATTGGCATCTGAAGCCAGTATTTGGGAAAATAAGAAAGCACACCATATGGCATTAGAGTTCAGACTGGTTTCTTTCCCTTCCTCCATACCAAGAGTGCAGGTCTTCCCTTTGATCCCAGGTATAGTTGGGCATGCAACTGGTAGTGCAGCCAAAAGGTTCCCTTCTGCTCTAGGGGAGACATATGGTAATATGATAACACTCAAAGGCTGAGGTGGAGTAAAGGAGCTTGCTTATATTGAAATACAGTGGTAGAGATAAATCTGTGATACAAACTTGATGCTCATAGGAGCACAAGAGTTTTACATGATAAAGAAATAAAAGCAAATTCAATCTTCTGGTTCAACATAGAAATGCAGAGAAGTAGAAATCTGTATTTATAATCTTAGATACTAGCAAGTTTTCTCTCTCATGTCATCATTGCTTGTGTCAGTAGTGTCCTTTATTCACTGTAAAATGGGCCAGGGCAAGATTTCAGATATTTTGTCAGTCTGGCATTATAAATATGTTTATTTGCTCTTAGTACCTCTCCTAAGAGTAGCTTTGATCCTTATGACTTAAAATACGTCATGGTTAGGGATTTTGTACTTTTCTGTCTGGGAAGTCCAGCGCAAAATGTACATGGCATTTGCAGGCATCTGATAAGAATCAAGGGAGATGTAGGATAGAAGACTGCTTTATTTAGAAGCTGTACATAAAAGGAAATGTCCTAAGAAATTTGCTTAGTTGGAACAAGATTTCTAAAGGGAAACATGTTAGCTCATTTTAAGAAATCACAAACCCTGACAATATACATGTGTACACACAGACATAGAAGCATCATTTTTAATTATGGTCTCTCACATTGCCCATTTAAGAACTTGTATAAACTCATGTTTTGCTTTAAAGAGCGTTTTTTCAGAAGCTAATGTTTAGTAGTCACAAATATAATTGTGAACACCTTTGATATTAATATAACCTTATCCAATGTTGGTGGGTAAAAACAGGTTTCTGTTTTAATTTGAACTGATTTATGTGAACTGGCATGGCCCATGTAGGTGTGTGGGAATGCAATAATGAGAGTTCCTGCTTCAATGTGGTTGTGGTTTTGGGGGTATTTCTGGCTTTCTGGCTTTCAAGTCCAGTGTCCTCTCAGCCTGGAATGGGTATAATGCAGAGTCGTGCAGTGAAACCTACAGGCACTGAATCTGGCTTCCCAAAGAGACTGAAGAAAAGGCTTTTTGCTGTCCTTCTCAATGCAGAACTGCAGTTTGGTTTTGTTACAGTCACTTTCTGAGGCTTTTGTTCCACTGTGGTAAAACAATTCCTGCTTAAATTTTGCCTGGATCTGTATTATTTGACCTGTATTGACCTGTATTGTATTGTCTGTACTGATTGCATGAGCTGATTATTTCTTCCCCCATTAAGCAGAGTTCAGGCATAACTGCAGCCCCTTTCTCAGAACATCATTATCTATCTCTCTGGAAGGTTATGAGATTCATGAAGATGGTCATGACATTCTTCCATCCACCCCCACAGTGTCTACTGGGTAGTAAGGAGCTGCGAAGTTTGACGAATTATATAAATATATACCTTAAAGCAAAGCAGCTGTTCCGCTTCCTCCAGCAAAGCAAAGCAGCTCTGGGAGTGCAGCATTCCCATTGTTATATTCCCACACTTCAGTTTTCAGTATCGTTCTGACCTGCAGTCTTCTTTTCTAAGGGTTGGGTTTTACTGTGTATTTCTTTTCTGGGGAAATACATCAGCTGATGCCCTGCTTTAGAACAGGCAAGAAGGGCAGTGCCTCCCTTTTCCATGATGACAGTAGGCACGTGATGGACATGGAAAGCAAGCTGTAGTTCTCCAAAGCATAATCATGTGGCAAATGTATTCCAGGCCAGCAGGAGACAAGCTGACCCTACTTCAAGAGCCTCTGAGACACTGTAACACATTAACATGCCCCTGTTGGCAAGTGTCAGGTGGATTGTATTAGCTTAGGCACTGTCCTGTGAGTATGTGCATCTACCTGTTCTCAAAGCTGCCTGTTCTCAAAGCACAGCTCCTGTCATGGGGAGCACAGGACAAGTTAACATAGAGCGATTTGTACCTCCTTGTGGTATACAGCTGCCCATCATTCCTCTAGAGTCTTACTTAGGAAAAAAGTAATTATCTAGCTGCACTGGTTGTGAAAAGGCATTCAGAAACAAGGGCTATGTAACCAACACAGAGATGTTTACAGGAGTCCATAAGGAATATGTAGTAGGATACTGTGATCTGCTTGGCTGTAAATATTGAATATCTCACAACCGCCTAGTGATCTGAGTCAGATTCCTTGTTTCCCATTTCCCCCACCCCACATTGGTAATCTTTTTATCCTTTCAAGGAGAAATTATAGGAAGAAAGTAGCATATAGTCTATCCTGATGTGTTTATAAAACACCTACTCTTTGCTTCAGAATGTACAGGGAATGCATAGCAATAGGCAGTGATCTATGAAGGTATAGTGGTCCAGCATAGCTTCGTTTTGTGCTGCTGTAATCAGTACATTTATATTACAGCCTGCTTGGAGTAACGCTTTGTAACACTGTGTACACAAGCTCAGTTTGACTACAGGATCTGGACAACATAGTGAATAATTTCTTTGCCATTTCTGGTCTCACTTTCCTCTGTATGCTGGAGTGTTCCTGGGGATTTGGCTCCATGTTTTTTTTGCAAGTTCTCTCTACCAAGGTTTTTTCAGGCCGCTCCTTTGGCTCCTTCCTGTTTGCTAGCTTTCTTTCAGCTTTGCTGGGAGTCAAAGCTCCTGCTTACTAAGAATCATGTACCTCTATACCTTCCTGATTTTCTTAGTATTTAGCTTTTAAAAGCCACTTTTGTTAGCTGGATCCTTTATTTTCCATTTGGGAATTTTCCATTTCCCTGACCCTGCTCTTCCCTTCCTACCAACAAAGTAGGGCAGAAATGGGTTTCACCAAGATTAGACTTATGTTTTACTTTAGGCCAAGACTGTGTGCTGGGAGTCTTTAACTATTGCCTTATTTGGAGTAGATATGCATAGTCTAGCATCCTTGTCTCCTAAATTCCAGGAATGTTTCTGTGAAAACGCAGTCTTGAGAACAAGTAGGTAGAAATTACTAAGAGCTGTTACATGAAGTCATCACTTTTTCATACTCCCATGCTTTTTACATCTTTTTCTGTTCAAGGAGTTAAATTCCAGTAAAGCAGAATTCTCCAGAAACATTAAATACCACAAAAGTGAGCCACTGTAAAGAAATCTAAGAGAAAGTAAAACAATTGTCCTGTATATGCGTATGTAGACTGTGTGGCATTTTGCTTCAACAACTCACCTGAGCCAGAGTTATTCTAAGTGTTTTAGGTAAGGATAACTTTGCTGTCTTCAGTCTGACCTGTGGCCACCCCTAGGTGGCTTTGGGAATGAATGCAAGTGAGTAGCAGTTTAGGAGCCTTCTTTCTAATTTCTGCTATTGCCTGTTAAAGCAGCATTAGATGTCTGTTTCTTTTCAATTTTCTGGAGAGCAAGGGGAGATCCTTACTGCTTGGTCCACTAGAATGGCAATATTTGCAGCTTCCCTCAGCAGTGTATTTTGGCACAATAAGTACTTGAACTGGGTGGGATCTTGGTTTATATCTGCAAATCCACAGTTAGAAGAAAAATCATATCTGTCCCAAAAATCTAATGAAAACTATACATTTCAGTGTTCTCTGTGAAACAAACTCTGGAAACTCATTTCAGTTAACATGAGATGTTTTGTTTCCATTTTGA
>VZTV01071063.1:0-18896 GCA_013400875.1 Anhinga rufa | reverse complement strand
ACTAGCATTTTGCTCTCAGAGACGTAGTGACGAACAGTTATAATTATAGATAGTGCTGAGAAGTGACATTCAGCCTTTGATTCAGAGCTGAACACTTTCAAAATCACATTGCTTGGATTTGGTGTCGGGCTTCATTCTGCCAGAGGGATCGGGGGGCAAATCAGCAACAGGAGGTGTAAATGCTAGGCTGTGTGGTGGCTAGCTGTGATAGCTACTCATCAAGTGTAGCTACAGCCAGAAGAGAGCCCTTTCCTTTATTCTGGTGTTCTAGGCACTGAGAAAATACCTAATGAAAGATCTGCTGTTGCTGTAAAGGTTTTGCAATCTGCTTGTGAGATACGGTGCAGCAGGCAGAAGGAAGCTCCTCCACCAGGAAGCCATGAGACGGGGTTGTCTCGTGATGAAAGCCATCAACAGTGGTTTCAGCACTCCGGCAACCAAACCGCTGTCAACGTTTTTGGAGGTCTCCTGAGAGTTTCGAAAGGCTTTGAAAGTGAAGGCATGACCCTAACGTTTGATGCTGTAGGGAAGGGCAAACCAAACCAGCGTACTATTGTATGCTGAACTCTTGCGAACTCTTCTTTCTCACTCTGATGTTTGTCTTAGAGGCCCTGGGCTAGAATATCTCTGTGGTATTTCACCTCTTGGCCCAGAGCCCATCGCAGTGCCAGCGCAGCAGTGCATAACCTTGCATAACTGTGCCTTGTTACAAATGACTGGAGAAGGTGCCATTACATATCTGCTTCTGCCAGGGGGCACTCCCCCCAAAAAAAACCACAACAACACCCTATATCTAAAAATAAACAGGTGCTGCAGGAATTCTCAGAGCCTTCAGTATGCTAATATTACAGAAAGATCCAGTACTGCACATGACTGACATTCTGAAAATATTTTCCGTTTGGCTTTTTTCACATAGAGGTTTGCACTTTCCTGTGTTGTCTGTTTTTAAAGTCCATGCTGATTTAGAAAAGAAAAGTAAAGAAAAGAAAAGACTTCTCTATATCTGTGGCTTATGTCCTCCCATAAACCCCTGTGTCATTACGATTTTCAGATTGTCTGGTTCTTGCATGTCTTTGTTATCTTGCCTTTCTATGGGAAATATCCCCATTCTCACACTCCTTATCCTTAGCATTCAAGGTGAATCTAATGTGCACCCCTGTCTCTCTGTTTCATTGCCAATGATGTGCACGGATCATGCATGAAAGTGCCTTTATATATCAGAAGGAAAATAACAAACAGGAAGGAAATAATGAACATAAAAGGAGAAATGCTGAAGCTGCTCATAGTGAAAGTTTTTCCAGCAGCGTAGTGTAGATTGAACCACGGTGACAGGAACAAACTGTCAGTAGGAGAGCTAGAAAGTGTTCTTCCTTTGCAAATAAACTGCAGAAACTCCTCTCTGCAATGTGCTTATGCCCTCTGTGAGAGATAGGTATCTGTTCACATAACCCTTGGCGCTAATCAGAAAATCTGAATCTGCTAATCAGCTCTGTTCTCACCGTGCTCACCCTCCTGCTCGTGTTTGGCTCCTCTTTTCACCTCCGCTGCATGGTTTGGGATGGTTTGAAGGGAAAAGTGGGGTGAAGCTTGGTGCAGTGCAAGGCGCTTGCTGAGTAGATCAAGTGTTTCATCTGGGTTTGCTGCCGGAGACCTATTTTCAGGGCAATGTGGGATCCCCTTCCTGGACCTCATGCCCATGAGAACCAGACCCACCCTGCGCAGCAGCAGAGGGGGCTGCCTGCAACTCAGAGAGGTCAGTTGAGCTGATGGCAGACCAGTCCATACAGTTTGATTTCGTGTAATAGCTACAGACAGCTTCCACTTCATGAAAGTTTCTCTACCACACAGCAGTGCTCCCGAACAAAATGACGTATCACTGAAACACGCCCCCCCCCATGCACTTTTTTCTAAAGATGGCCATTTTTTACATCTTTTAAACTTCAAGTAGTATGGCATTATCAAGATTTAACACACACATCACATACACTGAATGACTTAAAGTACAGGATGTAAGCTAAGTGCTGCACTGCAAGTTATGAATTTGCTAATTAGCACCTATCCTTGGCATTGCCTTCTTGTTAGCAAGGAAATCCTGTAACCCTTCTGCCTGGAATTGCTCTTTAAAACAGGGATACTTATCTTTATGGACCTGATGGGTATGCTATGCCGATTCACTAGTTAATATTTTCAAACCACTTTGAAGATGAAAAATGCTGAGTATTATTGGCCTTTTATCTAAAAAGACATTTTAAAACATGAAGCTAGGGAAAGACCTGCATAAATTAATGCATGTGTTGATTATGGTCTATCTTCCCTTTTCATCTGAATGTATTAAGTAGCAGGAGAACTGTGAGAATTTGAATCTTTCCTTTTCATCTGAATTTATTAAACAGTAAAAGGACTCTCTGAATTAGTAATCTCATTTGAACATCAAACCAAAGGCAAAATTTTGCCTCATCCATCTTGTGGATCTCTCATCAGCAGTAAAGATTTCTTGCATATCTCAGGTTGAAGGATGATATTTCAGGCTCAGGTTTTGATACTTTCTGGGTTGACGGGACTTCAATAAAGAATTATTTTTCCAGTTCAGCCTGGAAGGTCAGTAACTCTCTACGTTGTAGTCAAAAAAATAAGGAGCATCAATCAAAACTAAGTTGCTAACACAAATCAGTGATGTTAAACCAGGTAGTTTTCACTGATTTCAGGAGGAAGCTCTGCTTTATAAACTCCTCTGGTATTCTCATCATTTGACAGAGTAACATTAGTTCAATCATTTGAACTTTTTTCTTCAGCAAATGTGCATGATAATGACAACTTTTTGCACTGTGAGATTTGATTCACACTTGCAGGGTCTTTTCAATTCCTAAGTGCAAGATAATATCCCAGTGTGATTTGTTAACTTTTGCTTCCTGAATGTGAATTTCTGGAGAAACAGGTATCACTAATTTTGATAAAGGGGTTATAACACAAAAAGCTAGCAAAGGATTCTGTCTTGGCTTCATGACTTCAGACATGCTGCAGCTGGAAAACTATCTTTTTTCACCCTCCAGTTTCAAATGCCAAGATGGGGGGAGTTACAGGTGTTTAGTGGAAATCTTTGAGGAATTTAAAAACTTCTCAGTGAGTGACTCTATGAAGATGTGATGAATGGAAACAGGCTCTTGATGGGTTGGCAGAGGAAAGGCAAATTCCCAGCTACTTTGCGAAAAGTTCTGGACATTACTATCTCTCCAGATTGATGCTGATTTCAGCAGCAGATATATATTTGATTTTATGTAGCCAGCAAATGAAATGAGAAAAATGAAAGCATTTTAGTTATTTGGTTTGATGCTTTTTTTTTCTGAAGTGTTGCAGATTTTTTTACTATTTGAAGCAAAACCTAATCTCTGTAGTGGTAAAATATGCATCAATAAACTTTTATCCAGATGTCATTGCCACTGCTTTCCCAGTGGCTGCAGAAATTATCTCCATGATGGTCACTTAGGTTAGGGGTCTTCAACAAGAAGCCAGAACATCATTCCAGACTCCTCATCCTCAGTTTCCTGCATCTGAGACCTTGAGGTGACAATACAGCCCCTAATATCTTGTTAGCAGTATGCTATTTCTCTGACAGTGAGACTTGGAAGATGTTTTTGTATACATTTGCCGTGCTGTGAAGTTCCTCTTTCTGTTTTAAACTAATTTCCTCTTTGCACTATGGTGAAATGTAGCAGATGGATGTACCTCCATACTGTGGAATAAAAATTAAACTGCGTCTTTTTCAGAAAAATTAAAGTCCTTGGTAGTCACTGGAGTAGCTCTAAAGCTCATCTACCAGTCAGTTTGGTGTTAAAGTAATTAAAGAGGTCAGGCACAAAAATATCGTGTACCTGGAGCTTTGCCAGCCGCTTTCTCCCATCTCTTATCACGCTTGTCCATTTGGGATTCTTCCACAAGCTTTGTTATATTCATTGTGTAGATTAATGGTCTGCAACTATTAACAACAAACTTTGATGCTACAGAGTGGGAATTGCTTGAATAAATGATTTCACAAGTAAATGGAGTCACAGCTCTGAACCAAGAGAGCTCCAAACTTGTTTTAATTTACAGAGGTCAAAAAGTAAATGGGATTGTTGCTTAGGGAGGTAACTTGAGGAGAACATGCAGCATTCACTCACAACAAATGGATGGAGGGTGAAAAATTTGATTGACTTCTGGAGTTTGATTTTAATTGCCTTTATTCCTACCATTACCAGCACAGTGGACAACCCTCGAAAGCAGAGGAAAGATGCTGGTAGGTAAAGGTACCTTTGTTTGTCTTTTGGTATCGGTTCAGAGCAGTTCAGTATAAAACCCCCATGAGGGATAAGCAGGTAAGAGTTTGCTTGGAAAACAGGGGACAAGCATCTGTGTAGGAACTGCTTAGAGAAGCGAGTCTGGGGCACTTGTTTCTGCTTGGGTTTCTTGAGCACCCTTTTTCCAGATCCCCCCCACAGCTGCTTCCAAGGAAGCAAATTATTTTGTTTGCTTGTAGTCCAGATTATTTGTGCAGAGGAGTGGAGTGCCATTTCCAGACATTTTTAATTGCAGAAGACTGTCACTTCCAGTGTATAAGCAGTAGGGTTTTCTGAGTATTTTGTGAGAGATTTAAAAGGATGTTAGGAGATCAGATAAATATCTGTAAAACATCTGACCTAGCACTATTCACTCTGGATTTATTCACAGTGGTCCTTGGTTGCCTACGGTAACAGGGCTATTTCTGCCCATTTGTCAGCCCCTTCCAGCCTGCCCCAGCCGCCCCTTGGTTGTGGGACAGGGTGTGCAGCCAGCCTGCACTGTGGCTCCTCAGCCAGCCCATGTCAGATGGGGGCAGGAGATCAGGGACTAGGCAATAACATGGAGAAGGCCCAGGGGTATTTTGGGGAAGGGGTCACAGAGCATGAGGGTATTGGGATTACTGGAGGGACACAGGGGAGGTACAGCAAGCAGAGACCAGGCTTTGTTTGAGGTCAGGTGCTGGTGAATTCATTTACCCCCAGCCTTATTTTCTGCTCAGAGCTGTTAGGAATAATGGGAAAGGCTATTGCTGACTTTCCTCCCAGTCCAGCCAGCTTCCCACCATTTTGTTTCATCCAATTTCAACACATGAGTCAGTGATCAGAAACTACTTCAGTATAATTCCTGACAGTATTGCATAAAGCTCCTCTTCCTCCATAATTTGTGTTCACTGATAAAGAGACTTTGACTCTGCATCCTGATGTGCAGCCACCCCTTTTTATCCTTACTTAGTGCCTGGTGATAGCTCTGCTTTCTACAGCTGAGAATAAGCCAACACCTAATCAAGAGTGTTAATAATCATCATCCTCACCAGTCAGTGGATCCCAGGGGCAGGTGCAGATTTCAAGCACGAAGCCTCAGCTTTTCACTGTCAAATGGGAGGCTGTGCCTGTTGCTGTAATGCAGCCTGTCACTTGCTGCCATGCTTTCTGGTGACCACACGTGTCCCTCACCCATGGCTCCTCAGACGTATGCACTGCCCTGGTGGCAGCTTTCCGTTTTCTGAATGAGTTGTGAAATATTGTGCGTGCGCTTCCTATTGATAATTAAAAGCAACACAGATGGTGATGCCTGCAATGTTTTCCTTAAGTCACAGCACGTAACAGAAAATGAAGTGATACTTTTAGGTGGTGGCACATGTAGCTTCAGGTGTTTGTTTAATATGCAGTGTTCATGCTTGGTGAGAACTGGGACGTGCTTTCAAATGTTACTCCATAGCTGTGCATCACTGCACATTTTTTCTTGTTTTTCCTTTTCAGGGCCTGACAGACGGTAATGTTTAGATTAAAAGTAAATTCTTTATTAAACCAATGCCCATGTTGTCAGTGATTTTTAACAGGGGCTTTATTTGCTGAAACAAGACAGTTGTGTCGTTGAAGTGTCTGAAATGGTTGGAGGGCTTTATAAAGACACCTAAGAGAAATTCAGTGTACTGAAGAGGAGGTAGTGACAGTCACATCCTGAGGCTGGGAGATCCAGCTCCTGTGTTTCCAGTGTTGTGAGTGAGACCTCAGGGACATAATAAAGCCTTCCTTTTCAAAGGTCTCTGATTTTTTATTCCTAAACAGGGATAGGGATCCAGCATTTCCCAATGGGAATTCTGGACAGACTAAAAATAAGCTATTTTTCTATACTGTTTTTCACCCAGGTATTTCACTGTACTGACCATGGATGCATCATATGAAATAGGTATTATAGGCAGCTTATTGCACTGAGTCAAGGCCAGACCACAGACTAACTTCGGTCTAAGATTTGGACCAGCTTCTGACTTGTGGGCTTCCTGAGGAAGGACCGTGACCAAATCTTGGGAGCTTTGGTGTGCTGTGGCCCTCAGCAAACAGGGACAACTGGTAGGGGACTGATGGACAGGAGGTGGAGAATCAGAAATGGTAAGAGAGGATCACTATCTATTACAGTGCAATCCAATGCCTGTGGAATAAATGACAGCCTGTAACGAGCCATGGATGCAGTCCTCAGAGTCACTTCTGCCACTGGTCAGTTCCCTTCATTCCCATCTTCACATCTGATAGTTGTTCGGCTAGTTCCTGGAGGAAATCAAAATGCCCTGCAGGCAGCCACCAGTGTGCTTCACTGTTGAAGACAGTCTTCTACAATGGTGTGGTTTAACAGCATAGATAGCTGCTCTAGGTTGGTTCTGGGTCTCTGTACAAGGGGGATGGGTATTAGTAGGCTCTACAGCCTACTTGTATCATCAAACCTATTTTATGGACTAAAAACATAATATCTAGTTAGTTAGCTTTAAGTTTTCCACACAGCACTGTATTGTAACATGTTCTTTTTGGGAATAAAAATGTCAGTCAAAGGAAAACAAATTTTAATTCTGCCACTGAAAGCCACATTTTTTTTTTCTTTTAAGTTCCTATGGGAAGGTAGATAAACCTTCAAAAAATGAAAATACACTCTCACTTAAATTATTCTGCTTTTGGGGTCACATTTTAATCAAAACCATACCTGCCTTCAGGAAAAAAAAAAGAAGTAAAACTGATTGAATTTAATAACTAAAAGAACATAAACTGTCTGCTTTGAAATGTATAATCTCACATGACATTTATTTCATAATGTGATCAAATCATATATGTTGTTATGGGGACAGTCTTTATTAAAAATGCCATTTATTTTAACAAGCGCAATAAAAAGAAACCCATACTTTTTATTGTGGCAGAGAAAAAAAACTGCTATTAAGCTGCTTTCAGCTAAATGAAAACATCTTTCAAGATTTGTTCTAAAATATTTAAATAAAGTGCTATGGAATTTATTCATTTGCTGCCTTCCAGCATGAATAGAAACCCATTAAATTATCTTAAATACAATAAACGATATAGAAGAATTTGTTTTGGTTAGGAATATCCTTTGCTGATGAAGAATAAGATAATTTAAATATAACATTTTAATATAGGCCTGTAATTATGTCATTGAAAGCCCAGTTTGAAGCATAGCAAAGTATAGAGTGGGTTCTCCAGCTGCAGCCAGAGCTTTCGAAAGACACTGAAGGGGAACTGCTAGTCCATGTCTCCATTAAAAAGGGAACGACTGGGAGACCACAAAGCACATCTGGTTTCAGTGAGGTGAAAAGCTAGGCCTGTCAGCACGCAGTGGAGTCAGGGAAGGGGAGGAATGGCTTCCTTCCCACATGGGACCATGCTGGGGAGGAGGAAAAATATGGTTCCCTGTTCTTCTACGAGAGTTTGTGGAGCAGATGCCTCATTGACAGGAGCATGTTGTACTGTGAGAGCCAGATGTGTCTGAAGGATGGTGATGTTGCTTTTCTTGTGCTAGCCTCCACACTTCCCTGGAGCAGAGCGTTCTCACAATGGCGCCAATGTGGCGGCCCTGTGCCATGGTTTGCCCTGCAGTGTTTGAATCACCTGATTTCCCACTCCTGGTGGATCAGGACTAGTAAAGAGATGTATTGAATAAGTCCTTTTAACCCAAACAAGGCATGGGCCAAAAACCACATCATAGTGTCTGGAACATGTCGATCTAGAAGACTAGGCAGTATGGGACCTGGTTAGCCCTCAGCTGGGAGAGCTCCTGTGAGTACCAGGGCTGGGGTGCCTCCCCCTCGTCATATCCAGCTGGTAGCCCTTAATCTCTGCCCTGCAGACTTGCCTTTCTCTCCTCTTACCCCAGCCCAAATGATACCAGAACCAGTGGCAAAATGTGTAATATTGCTTTATTACAGATGCCAAATTTGTGGATACAAGTCAGGTAAAGATGGCCTTCTACTATTTAAAATTCCAGAAGCCAGACTATAAGGGAATAAATATGACTTAGTTCACTTTGGAAACAATTATCCTATGAAAACATTTGAGATATTCCCATTCCCTACCTTGCTGGACTTTATAAAGAAATGGGGCTGCACTGTGATGGAGTTAGACTTTATTCTCCACCTAACAAGTAAGACTAAGGGGTGTAAAGTATCCATAATTAGCCTAGTACCACGAGAATCATTGAGAAGCTAAAATGCGTGCAGCACCTTAATGGGATGAAGGGCCTTTGTTACAAGCTGGATGAGGAAGTCTAATGGTTCCTTCTGGTTTTAAATTCTGTGGAAAAAGCCCCACCTCTATTAGTCATTATTCTGCAGCCTTCTGCAGGCACTTTTTCCTTAAGAAGCAGGCGCAAACACCTGGAGAGAAGGCAGTTTGTCAGTTTAGTTTCAAAGAATACTCACTTAATGGTATATGGGAAGTGGAGGATGGTCTCAGAATAGTGCTTTATCTGTGATGTTTCCTTGAAGAAGTCTGAAGTTTCTAGCCATGTAACTTGTAGCTATATAGCTTGTATCTACAGCTGTTAAAGAAACAGTTGTGCAATTGGGTCAAAGCTTTTTTAGGTTTTGTATGGAAAGCCACAAACTTCTTTGCTGTGGGGGAGGTCATGATGCTGCAGTAAATAAAATGAAGATGTACTGCTGGGCATAAAAAGAAAAGGTGGGAAATCTACCTCATTTCCTTAAGTCTCATACTCCCTGTATTGATTCTTAGTGTGTAGAGGAAGGCAGAGTGGGGCTGCACCCAATTTTTGTCTGTTCCCTTAGGATATACTGTCCCGGCAGGGGGTGGGAGCAGCCTGCAGGTCTCTGTGCGCAGGGGCTGTGGTGGGGCAGGGAGCTGCAGGCTGTGCAACGCTTTTCCCTGAGCTGCTGCATGCGGCAAGACCAACAGCAGCAGAGGCTCCAGCTCCACGTCTCTGCAGATACATCATGTTCTCAGCTTACACAGAGATGCTGTTTGGGCTTGTGGGCACTAGCCCACACTGGCACTGGGGAGGCTCACAAAACCCTCTACCCCTTCCTGTCAGTCTCTTCTAGGTCATGTTATTTGACCATTCATGTAACCTAAAGCACCCACAGACAACAGGCTTTTTCCCTCCCCCTGATGCTTCCTTGCACAGATATGTACGCTCATCGTTCTTTCTTTGCTTCCTTGTGTGTTTTTTTTGGGGGGGGATTAGGGTTTTTTTGTTCTTTTTGGCAGGTTTGCCTCATCTACTGTAGTGTGTATGCTGTCCCAAAAGTAATAGAGCTCAGCTTGGCTTTTCACTGATTTCCCTGGGACATCTCTAGCGATGTCCCGTGAGGTTTGCTCTGACAGTCCTTGCAGTCTCCTGGAGCACAGAGGGACATGGAAATTCACTGTAAAAGGCATTAGGGATTTCAGGATGAAATGCCACAACCAAGCTTCTTTCTGAAGTATCTAAGAAAATGCTGAACTGTAGTTTGGGCCTGAAAGTGAATGAATAGTTAATGCAGTTTCATGACAGCAAATGATGTTAAGGTCAACAGTGTTCCACCAGACCAAAATGGGACTTTCTCTCGTATGAAAATCCAGAGGCTTAAGAATCAGTCTTAGCTAAGTATTCTTCCCAATGATGTTTACTGAATACTTAGCTAGGGCTATGATCATAACCTTGTAGATCTGTTATACGTGGAGAACTATGTCTAATTATGATTACCAAATTTGTGTTTACATCCACATGCAAAGTTCATCCTGCTTCTCAAGAGGAAACAAAGATTCTTCATCATCAGAGAGGATGTATTTGCTCTGTTTTACCTATACAAGTCTGTTTCAAGAAATAAAAAGCGTAGTAGAAATAATGTTTGTAAGTATAAAGGTGCCAGTGAGGCAGAGTAATGCTCTTGAGTGGAAGTGCTTCAGAGTGAATCATGGTTGTGCAACTAGTTTACCTAAGCTCATTTTAAATCAGAAGAGTGACAGGCCCAGAACACTAAGTGATGGAGGATTGCTCCGTGATGCTGTTTGAGGCATTGGGTTGGACTGTGCACAATCATTTCCTCCTAAATTGGTTGTAGTCCCCTTTCAAATTGTCAGAGTAGTTTTCTTCTGCTTCGTTGCACTTGAGAAGCAGGTGGACGGCAAGCTGCTCAGCCTCGTTTGATCCACACACTGTTGTTCAATGGATAGAGCAAATCAAACTGGAAAGGCTTTGTGGTACAGCTATAGCGCTGCCTGTTCAGTGGCTAGATTAACAACAGGAAGCTGCCTGCAACTCAGACAGGAGGAGATCTCTAATTTTGTCTTTCTTGGGGCATATTAAAGAAGACAATGATAAATTAGCTCCTTGGTGCCAAGAATGGCAAGTGACACTTGAATGCAAAATGTATAAACTCAGGTCATCACTGCGTGAAGCATCCATTTATTGGTTTTGGAGCACAGAGTGGTCTAGTTCCTGAAGTACAGGAGATTTCATTTGATCTAGCTCCCAGATCACTTTGGGAGTTTACATAGGCCTCTTATCCTACTTCTCTCTGAGGTTCCCCCATCTGAAAAAGGGGGAAAAAGAATAACTTGGCAGGGTTCTGGGACACAATTCATGGACGTCTGCAAAATCTTTTTAATTTATTGCATGCAGTATGAGGGAAAGGCACAGCTTTTGTCAATATGTTCCTGTGCTTTCTTGCTGCACTATGCAATAAAACATAAGATGCCAATGTGCTCTACACTTTTGTTTCCTATAAAGATTCCTTTGCAACTATGAGCACTGGCTTATTTGAAAATTCACCTGAGGTTTAGGCCATAGGTTGTGAAACAAAATGAGAAAGGAAAGAGAGCATTCTTGTCAAATGGATTTGTGTTCTCTCATAATGAGAAATCCGCATCCTGCAACATGAATTTGAGAAATTCCTCAGAGCTGTTCCCTACCTCGATCCTAGCAAAAGCTTAGCCTGATTCAAGAAAAGGGCACCCAGGCAGTAATTTGAAGAACACCTCTGCAAGTCTCCTTTCATCTCTGAGTCTTACAACGTGGCTCAAAGTAATGACATGAGCTGTACAAAGCATCCATGTGCACCAAGAGTGGTCATGCAGATGGGTGGCAATATCTCTGAGGCTTCTTGAATGATCTCGTCTCAGTGGACAGTAAGCTCTTCCTGCCTTTGAAGGAACCATACAGAAACCAAGGCTCCTGAAGCAGTCAGATGCTAGTAAAGATGTGCACATCAGTGATTGTTTATTTATCTCCTCTTTCTCTGTAACAGTGTGGTACAAAATGTTTCTTAAGCATCTCTGTGCTTCATGAGACCCGCAGACTGGGGTTTACTTGTGTGCATATACATGATACTCTGGTATTTCTGTTGTGAATATCTGTCTGATATAGATTTTTCCCACACATGGTTTGCCTGAACAAGGCATAGTCAGTTAAGAAGGGCACAGGCAGTGCAATTTGCCTTCTGGGTGTATATACTCCCCAGCTCCAGTACAAACTGTGTAATCATCTTCTAATTTTGAATGTACTTTCCTTAATGGTGCCGTGTGCTTGGAGACGGATGTGTGTGCTGGAGGGCTCGGATGCAACGTCTGGAGGAGCAGGGAGGTCATCTCCATCAGCAGGAGCTGACACAATGATAGAAGAGGAAGAAATGACATAGCAGTGTGGAGAGAGAGAAAGCAGAGGCATGGGGACTTTCACAACACCTGCTCTGCTGCGTGATGATGCTGAAAAAGACCAGGTGTTTGGAGATGAGAGGAAAGCATTTGTGTGTGTGTCAGGGGGAGATCTTGTGCTTTCAGAGAAGGCTGTGAATTGCTCATTGCTGTCCGGCTCACAGCCCGATGCTGGTGGCTCAGAAGCTGCCCTAGACTGGAGGATGGAAAGACCAGTGGACAGGACACAGCCCGAGTGTTCCTCAGCAGGGCAGGGGGTCTCCTGGCTTTTCTCCTGGGAGCCACACACTGGGGTAGCAGCTCTGTGGGGGGGCCAACAGCAGAACCATCCCTGGCTGAAGGGGAGACTGCTAGGAGCACAGGCCAGGCAAGGGAAAAGAGTGTGACAAAAGGGAGGAGGAGGAGGGCCCTGACAGGCAGGTCTTAAGGTCTTACTGAGATGGTTTTTGAGCATGTACTGGGTATATGTGGAAGCAGAGCTCTGCCATACTGCTGCTCCTTGACTCTGCTCTCTCTGTTAATACTACTTCCAGTGACCACACGTGGACATCCAGTTACTGATGCTGCAACTGAAAGCCAGCATGGAGAGACTCATAAACCCTGTGCCAGAGAGAGACAGAGCTGGGCTGAGCGCCCAGCCTCAGGGCACATACTTTGTCCCTGTGTCCACAGCCCCAGGTACCACTGTGCACACATACAAGCCAAGCTCTTGGGAGACTGTCATTGCTTCCCCATTGCAGCAGGGTGGACAGCCCCAGCTTGGAAATGGGGACCAAAACTTGCTGGCTTGAAAAAGGAGGCTCCAAATCTAGTTAATTTGGGTCATGTCAGTGCCAGGTTATAAAGCCTTCCACTGCTCTGCAGTGCCGGGATTTTCTCATGCTGTTTCTTGGTGGTGGCCTTCCCCGATCAGGCTTTCTTTCGCTAACACTTTATACAAATATAAAATGCAGGGAAGAAACAAAATTACACATAATTCTTGACACAGAATAGAATAAGGCTGGATTTTCATTTAAAATCCCTCTACCCACAGATACTGTGAATTGCAATGGCACAAAATTGTTAAATTGCTTTACATTTGGGAAACCTCAGTTCATAAAAAATTGCTAACAATTTATTTTTGTACTACATGGTTGACATGTCTCTCTCTCTCTCTCTCCTCTCACTCTCTCTGCTGGTTATATGCTGTTTTTTCACTGCATGTCTGCTGAGATTCCAAGAAAAACCCAAGTGTGTCATACAACATTGCTTTCTGATTTGCAAGTTAAATAGTTTACATAGGCAAAAATGTGGAGCAATTGGAATATTCCCTACCCAAACACTTAGGGACTCAAACTGCACATTTTAGCCTGGCAGGCCTCCACTGATATTTCTAGCTAGAAAAAACCACAACATTTTGAAGTAACAAGGAAAGACAGATCAGATCTAGAAAAAAAAGAATGAAGTTAAACCACTATTAGGCATTTTTGTGAATGTTGTACTTTTGGTGCTAGTATACATCTTGCCCTGTGTATGCAGGAGTGCAGCACATGTAGACTTTAAAAGTTTAGGGCCTTCTGAAATGAATGTTCCCGAGATGGGGTTAGCCTTCTTGCTGATTGATTTAGTCTTTTGGAAACAGGCAAACCATCAGGAGCTTTCTGCTCAGAAAGATTAGCATTCATAGCCTGCTGTTTTTTAATTAAAAAAGCCATTTAAATACAAGGGTTGGGGTTTCTGCCAGCAACCATTAAAAATACCTGTTTTGTAATTATCCCCCAACCCCTTTTTCTATTTATTTTTTTTTTCTTTTTGTTTCTCTCAAATTCTTGACAGATCCTCCCCATTTCATCTACCTGCTCTTGTGGCACTGTACCTCCCGCTAGGGTTAGCAGCTGGCTGTAAATCTCATGCCAACCCTGCTGCAAGCAGCTGGCAGGAGGTGTGCAAAGGATGTATTCAGCATCCATTTTCCAGTGACTGAGTTTATCCTCTGTCTCCTGTTTGGTGATTAGGGGCACAAGCTGAGCTTTGCCACAGCTATGTAGCTGTGTCGGGGACGCAGGACCTCAGGGGCATGATCCCACCAGGAATTCCCCCAGTGTAAATGTGTCACCATTTACAGACACAGGAAGGGTACATGCTGTGGGTGGGACATACCCTGGGTAAAAATTTAAGTAGGTATTAGCTAATTAGTATGCCAGGTGGTCAATATGTATTAGCTGTGCTGTGTGGATCTCTGCTTGTCTCTCTTATGGAGATTGGCTTGTAGATAGTTGCACAGATGACCTTACTGGGGCTGATCCTCAATTAATGTAGGGCTTGGTTGAATTTTTCTGTTTCACCCAGTTCTAAAATTGCCTTGGGCCTCCATGCATTACGCCTGTGGTATAGTGGTAGCTGTAGATATATTGTTAGACAAGAGTGTTTGGGCATATGTATGCTCATTAAAAAAGGGGTGACCAAAGGTATTAACCTGAGTAGTGGCTGCTTTCTGACTTCCTTCTGAGGAATTTACACCTAATGATTTTTGTGGTTTTAATTCTGCTTGGACTTTGGCCTTGAACTAGTGCAGAAACCCTGACCCCACAGTATGAGTGTCTTCATCCAGCAGCCCCATTTGCACAGAGCTTCCAAGATTTTTACTGCTCTGCAGCAGTGTGTGGGGTCATAGAAGTGAAAGAGTGAAGAGACAATTCCTGTTTTCGTATGAGAGGTGACTGACAAGATCTCAGTTCACTTTCATTCACAGTAAGAGTCTCACTTGCAAAGTTTCAGCCTGTCCTGATCCTGTTTTGCCCCTTCTGCTTCCTCAGCCCATTGCTGTCTTCAGCTCCATTGCCTCCTCCTGTATCTGCAGCACTCTCAATTCATCTTCGTTTTCTGCCCCTTTCCTTTTCTCACTAAAGAATCCCATGGCTGAAATCTCAGCTTGATGATGATCTTTGCCTTTCCTGGAATGTTTCCAAATGCAGCTTCCTGATTAAAATGGGGAACATGAATCTAGTGTTTGAAAATTGAGCAAAGGCAGCAGTTCTTCTCTGCAGAGCGAAGGAGAATTATGGAGGCTGTGGGTGGAAGCTGATACATAGGGCTCTGTCTCTCTTTCCATCTGCATAGTGGGTAATTTGAATCAGTGTGTTACAGAGGCCATGGGCAACTGGTGTGAGAACCCAGCCCAGCCTCCTGCTCACCTCAGAGCTGATGCTTGAGTTAGAGGTGCCAAAATGTCCTTGACTACACCCGGCTCTGCTCTGAAAATATCCTGCTGTTGCTGGAGCATCAGCACGCCTCCTTAGAGGGTGTTTTATTACTGATAACTCAGTGCAGCATGCTTCAAGCCTGTCAAACCGTGAAAGCAAGATTATTCGTGACTGACTTTCATTGGTGCTGCAAAAGGGGTAGAGAAATTTCAGGTTTCATCACCACCAATACAAACAAAAGGTTGCCCTCGTTACTGCTGCCTTGCTCTCCTAGCTATTGCAAGCTCCCTGTGCTGTCTTTTCCTTCTCCCACTTCTGCAGTCCTCTGGTTTAGTGTTACTGGTTTGAAAAGTCCATGTGATGATAGTGCTTTTACAAAATATTCTGCAGTTAGGAACAATTCCTTGGGGCAGACTGTTGGTATTGGGTTGAAGGCCTAACCTCCTCCAGCAAATATTTAACACAGGAATGATCTCAATTTCATCTGGCTGAAAACATGCCACTGTAGTCCTCAAATTGCATAAAACTTTTTCCCAATAAATTCAGAAACTTGTATTCTACACAGATCACTAGCTGAATGACGGACCAGGTGCCAGTCCCTCATTTGCTTTTAAATGCATACATCTTCTAGATTTCCCTTTAATTTTCTGACGCTAGTTTTCAGTTGTGTTCTTCAAATGAAAATGATCCACGTGCTATTTTACAAATACGCAAATACCATTCTCATTTAACTTACTGACTGCACAAAAGCTTAGTAAAAAGTGTTGGAGAAATATTAAGGCTCATAAATGTCTCTATTCAAATCAGTGCTTAAAATTAGCTTTAATTTGTGGTGGAAATGCAATAAGACTAGAGCAGAATACTTTTGAAATCCCACTTGGAGTGATTATATAAGTTATGAGATATCTACCATCCAGCGCAAAGCCCATGAAGATGTTTTAATACCAGGAGGTTTCTTTTTGAACAGTATTTCTCCTGCCCAGGTAGAATAGTGGTATCAAATATCAGATTGTACTTCCAGCATAAACGCCAATAAAATAGCATGTTAAAAAACCCCAAACATTGATTTTCGTGTTTATATTTGCATTGTCTCTTCACAGACACTAATTGGACAAGTGCAAACTCTTAGCTTTAAGGTTGTAGTCCACAAATACCTGAGGACAGTCTGTGCTGGCTGGTGGCACCCAAACAGCCTAGTTACAACATAGGAGGGACTCCAGTAGTGTAGTGGGCTCTGCTTCCATCTATAGAGAGTGGCCATTCATGCACTAACCCAGAAGGCCACATGCCGGTGGTGGAACTGCAAAACGCAATATAGACACATACAATGCTTGCTTCTTCAATACTTGGTGAGCAGATTTTCTAAGCAACTGAATTCCTCTAACAGATCAGGCTTTCTTGTGCTGAGGAGGCACATAGCAAAAGTTTGCTCCTGAGCCAGTAAAGGTTAGTCTTGCTCTTGCAGTTAGTTGCAATGAGAAGTAAGATCTGCTTCCTCATGACGAATGCTATGACTAACCTAACTGTGAAGTGGGGATTTTGACTCCCGATTCAGGGTTTACAGGAGGAGCTGTGCCTGCCAGATCATACCCTTTTAAAGCAGCTGGAATGGGCCTTAAGGTTCTTTATTCTTAGTACTATTTTGCTTTCAGGAAACAGCCATGAAAGCCAATAGCAAAGTATACGTCTGATCTCATCTCCTTTCAGAGCTGATTCTCAGATAGGATGAAGGCTTTTTGCTGCTTTTCGTTACTAGATAAGCTCACCTGCTGAGAGCTCTAGGTGGATCTGAAGGATCAAACCCTGTTTATAATTCATCTGTGCTCAAGGTGAGGCTATGTGATAGAATTTCCATTTTTATAAGTTTGCTGAAAAAAAAGAAGAAGAAATGGAAATACACCAAAGAGCTTTGTTCAAAGAGCCCCACCTTAGGAAATGGCAGAATGAAGTCTGTTTTGGTCTTTTTTCTGAACTCTCGCAGGACAATGTTAATAACCTTCTTTTAATGTAGATTTTGAGTGTGCAATACATGCAGAGAGGGGAGTGTGCTGTGCTTTACACACCTGTAAAACACAGATCTTATATAGTGCAAAAGTCAGACTTGTGTGGGCTGAGAACAGCTGAAATCCTCCTCTTTCTCTGGGTCATTTATATTTTGAGTCAGGGTTTTTGTACGGCATTTCAGATGTTTACAGAAGTGCTTTATTATTTTTGTCACTCAAAACGCAAAGTTGTTCCTTATATGAAAGGTTGGACCAAGAGAAGAAGCAGTTCTTAAGGTGTTGCCAATGTTTCCTCTCTTAGTCTGGGGTGCCCTTGACATGAACACATTGTGGGATTGCCATCTAGGTCTGGTGAAAGCCCAGATGGCCCATGAGGAGTGAAAGATGGTGAAGCATTGTGTTTTATTATGCAGAACAGAAGATACTCATGAAAAAAAATGCACTGGTGTCAGATCTTAGCACCTTAGGGAAGATCCTGTCACCATCCAAGTGATTTTCCTGTACAACAAAAGTCTGGGGAAAGTTGCCAATGCCTGTTATATTGAACAATGTAATATATGCACTCTTTTTTTCTCACTGCAAACATTTGTGTGTAATGCAAGATGCTGATCTGTCTGAAAGCTTTTGATAGGTTCTATGCTTCCTCATGGGAGAGCAGGGGAAAGAGTGAAACAAAGTAGTATTTAAGTGATATAGTTATATAATGTCTTTGTTTAAAAACATAAAAATCTAACTGCCTTCACACTCTACCACATAATTCCACAGGACATGTGAAACACAGCACACTACAGCACTTAGTCTGCGAAGGATTCCCTTGTCACTGTCAAAATTGTTTTAGAAGTCTAAATTAATGCATAGCACTGCATTTATTAAAATGTGGAATAATCATAAATTTTTCATTCTTTGTACACTTAAGCTAATTTTCACATAAATGAAGCACTTGGCAGTTGAAATTCCACATATGGTTGACAGTGATGTTTGATGTCAGAACAATGCCCTGAGCTCCATGCAAATTAAACATATTTTAATTATTCTGGATATCCATTCTTCCTTTACAGTGTGTCTAAGCAGAATATTAAAAGGAATTTTAAGTGTAATGTACTGTCAGCAACTGACTCCAACAGCCGGGGTGAATCCTCTTGCCTCTTCTGCTGCTGAAAGGGTGGTGACCCAAAGTGAAAATTATAAAGGGCACAAGAGAAAGCAAAACTTTTCTTAAGCTTTGGAAGCCAGTCTGGCTTAATGGGAACATACTGAAACTCCCCCTCCAGCAGCGACCTTTGTGGCTGTTGGATTGGGCAGCAGAGGCTCTCAAGGGAGGGCTCCAAGCCAGATGTTCACATGCTGAATTTGGAATAGGAACTCAGGCTCTTGCTGTTACTTCCCAGGCATGAAGTTTCAGTACCCTGTGACAAAAACACTGGGTTTCCATGACAGTGATGATGCCCTGATTTTGGTTGGGCAATTCCATGGGAAGCAGTAACAGCAACCGCAAGTGTCCTCCTGGCATGCTGGGCAAGGACCTGGAACAATCAGTTTTTCTCTCTGTTTTGCAGCAATTTTTAAGAGACTGGGAGCTGGGCATCCCTGAATTTCAGTTTCTCTTTTGACACTGCCTTGTTGTGTGATCAGCATGTTTATGGCGAACAGGTCTCTACAGTTGACTAAAGGCAGGTAACTAGACCCGAAATGCATGGGTGTGTTTAGGTGTCTTTAGTTGCCCTCATGAAAAGGAAAGGAATTCAAGC
>VZTV01071056.1:0-33021 GCA_013400875.1 Anhinga rufa | reverse complement strand
GTGGAATGGCTTCTGTGTGATTGTGTTCATTAGCACTATTCAGCCTTGAATAAGAGATCTGATAAAGGGCTATGTGATTAGAAAGATGAAAGGTTTACTATTCCTTCTGAAACAAGAACTAGGGGACATCAAATGGAAGTAGCAGATGCCAGATGCAAAGTGGAAGGAGGAGTAACTAACTTCTTGTCACAGGTCTAGATGATGCTAGGAGTTTGTGAGATCAAAAAGTTCAACAAATTCCATAGGAGGCAAATATATTTAAGCTCCAAACACAAAGTCAGGAAGTTCCTTAACAACAAACAGCTACTTCTGGAGAGATTATTTAGAGGAAGCTTCATGTACATAGCTGTCTTGCTTTGTACTCTTCCCTGGAAAACCACTTTCGGATAGTGTTGGGGATGAGCTACTGGGCTAATGTGCCATTTTGCCTAACTTGGTATGGCAGTTCTTACACAGCTGGCAAAACAGGCATAACTTTTATGAACAAAAGTGCTTCACTGAAGTTCTTCTTTTCCTAGGACGTTATAATAGATCTTTAAACATATCCACTCTGGATTTTTCATTTAGACACACTATTGTACAGAATTGCCTTGCTGCAGTGGAAGAGCACGATTGGTTATCCTTTGAGTCTCTGTATGAAGCCAGCATTGCCCTGGTTTCCTCAAGTCAAAGCATAATAGTTGTAAGAAATCTTGATTATTGTGAAATGACTTGTAGCAATCTGTGAGCATTTAGTCCAATGGTACTTTATTTGTGCACCTGTCACTGTATGAAGTCAGGTATGAACTGTAAAATTTGCTTGTTAATGCAACGTCCTGGCAATACAGACCTCTGAGGATGTCCCTTTTTGCACATTTTAATTTACATGCAGTTAAACACCTTTTTGAGGTGCAAAAGGATGACTGAATCTGCTTGTTCAAAACAAACAAACAAAAAAGGTGTAGTCAGATCTCTGTTAGAGTTACTGGAAGTTATTAATGAAAAGGGTGGGATGGTTACACTGCTTCCGCTGCTTTAATTTAAAGAGGAGTGTGGTGGGGCAGGTGTCAGTCCCTGCTTCTATCAATGGTGCATTAATTCTACCCTGTTTGGAGAAGCAACCAAGTAAATAAAGGCATAGGATTTGTCTGCAGACAGTGAGATTTACTCTGGGATAGTTTGTGGTCTGCATTTAGTGTGCCTTCTGAAATCAGAAACTAGAAGTTGCATCTTTTAAAAGGTATGTTAAATACTATAGAAACTCTGATAAAGATCACTTGACGTGGCAAGCTTTCCTACCTTATGGACATGCAAAACTTGTCAGTCATTGTGGGGAGAGTTTTTTTGGTTTTGTGGGTTTTTTGGTTGTGTGTGTTTTGTTTTTTTTTAATTTTACTGTTTTAGCCTGAGCTGAAATTTCTTTGGTAAAGTTTTATCTTTCTACTGGTAACTAACTCAGGCAAACATCCTGTTTGCCAACAACAATCCTGTGTTAACAACAATCCATTTGTTTCACCTCTGAGGACGTACTTCAAAATCCAGTTTTGAATCAGCAGCTGAAAATGGCTGCAGTGCTGGGCTGTGCTGGAAATGTGATACTGGGACCAGGGTGATGGTCAGCTGTGAGTACCAGTAGTGACCAGTGCATATGTAGCGCCCTGCTCCCTTGGTTTTGAATTGACCCAGATTGTGTGCGAAGAAAAGAACAAGGACCCTGTAATAAGCCCTTATCCATGCTTTACGACAGCTGTTTCTTAAGAGGATTATATATCTTTGTGTCATCTGTACTGAAAAGAATATGTCCAAGTGTTTTATTGTTTCCTGATCTGTGTAAATATTGTTCAGAAATCAAATGCACCCATTTCCTCAAATAAATCCCAGTATTTTAGGAGTTGTTTAATAAGTGCTATTGGAAGTTCTTTGCTTCTGGAGAACGGTGAATTATTATCTTATTACAACATCTGGTGAGGCATCGCGTATGATTTGAAGTAGTGTAGTTGTCCCAACTGGCTCTCCAGCTCCTTTCCATCCCCAAAACAGGTCTTGGTAGCCAGCTGTTCTGTGTGTTGTCTTAGTGAGGTAAGGTACACAGTGAAGGGCTGCTGATAGTCCTTGTCTGGTCTGATTATATATATCTGATAATACAAAAGCTCTCTCTTAATGTGTTGGGCAAGATGTAGATGAGATGGCATGCCTGGCTTTACTCAAAATATGCCCAAGTTTGTCCCTAACAGCTGTTACAGCTCTCTGTTTTAACGATGAAAGCCTGGGTGCTTCTGGCTTGTCTAATCAGCCCCTTGTCAAAAAGCTGACTGCAATCAGGGTACCAGTGGCTGGCTTCAGGGAGTGTCTTTCTGGATGCTGACTTACATGAATTAGGTAGTTCTAATTCAGTGGTGCTCACACAAAGAGATTAATGCGTGCTCATGTCTCCTGCCTGGGTTTGTCAGGTGGGAAGCTGCACCGGGTGAGGATGGTCTCTAGGGCTGCAGTGCACCTATGTGTCAATCGGGATGTTGTCTTAACTGTTTAAAAGCTCATTAAAGTTACATCTCCCATTTTTAGTTCTTTCCTTACCCCCCTCTGGCTAGCTGTCCAGGCTTTTGTGAACAAACCAGAATTGATCATACCAATTAGCTAGACCCAGGGGAGATCTTGAAATGTTAATGTATATATTTTTTCTTTGCTATTAGGTAGCTCTTTGCTACTGCTAATGATTTGTGCTTCCTTGCTTTGATGCTTTTGTTCTTCTTTCCTTTAACAGTTCTCAGCAGACTGTTATTTAGGTAACATAGTAGACCTTAATGTTTGTTTAGCTTTAAATGTCTAACTGTAATATATTAAACTGGTGATATTTCCAGCTGCTGTTAAAGTTCTGCTTGCCTTTTTCTCCCCTGAATTGTGTTCCCCTACACAAAACATGAATTAAATGTCACTTGCTATGCTTCTGAAAGTTGAATGATCCAAATAAAGACTTTGTATACTCAGAAATAAGCCAAACTCCAAGCTGCTACAGGCTTTTAAAGGAATTGGGTTGTTTGAACAGGGTTTTTTTATTATAACTTCCTTACTTTGAAACAAATCCCATAAAAACTAAAAATAAGTAAAGATTTGGTTAAGAGGTAGTAGGAGACTATGGTCGGAACCTTAAAGCTATGATTGTTATGTGTGTCTTACCAAACACAATGCATGCTACAGCACGTAGCTTACCTCTTCTTGAAAAATATCTCTTTTTCCTACAGAAGAAGCATTTGGTGTTCTTTTCTGACTGATTTCCTCTTTCTTGACCAATGTTCAGCAATAACCTTGGTTCGGAAGAAATGGAAACTCACCAGAAAGTTGTGGCTTGACAATTGAGAATCTCAACTGATGTGGTGGTTTCATAGTATTGACTCAATATGGCAGTTCTAACCAAAATAAACACGTCTCACCCTGTGAACTGGATGCTCGCCTTGGAAAAGAGGGTAGAAAAAAGCAAAGCATTGGTATTTTAGTCTTCACAATGCGGTTGAACAGCACCTAAACAGTGATGTTGTTATGTATTCAGTTTTCTCTCCTGGGTATCACAACTAAGCCCATATTATTTTAGGTAAGTCTGACTTTTTCCTCTATGATTATTGAGTATTAAAGCTCTTACCCATTTCTGGTGTTGGTAGAAGTCTCCAAATTCTGCATATTTAAGTAGGTAGGGACATCTTGTACCAATACCCTTCTTAGATTATTTTTGTCTGTTTTGGAAAAGTACCAGAGCAGCTTGGTATGCTCCCAGTTCACACTTATAACAACATGGTGCTCTCTGATCTAGTTTGCAGAACTGCTGTATGTGTTTGTAATACGGGTCTGTGGATATCCAGGGTTTAATCCTTTCTACCTTGATAACCAGACCCCTCTGTACATTACTTGTTTTTATAGCAAAATGAGAAGGAAGGTGTTTCTGCTCTCTCTCAATATAGTACTAATTCTGGAATAACCTCTGTACCTAGTTCTTTCGTGCTTTTTTTGGGGTTGCATATTTTTGATGTGAGAGCAGATATTTTAACTGGTGAACTTTTCTTTTATCACTTAGGTCATGGCTTAGGTAGGTGGCTTGTCTAACTTAAATTTTCAAGGCACCCCCAGTCTTGTGCATTTGGATGAAGCAAAGAGTACAAGTACTGCACGCAGTGCGGCTGACAGGTTGGCCAGCAAAAGACCCTGCCCGTGTTGCCCCAGGATTCATTCCAGAGTGACGATAAATTCTAGAGGAAAGGTCTTTCTGTGCATGCACGCTCATGCCTCCTGCTCCCTTCTCAGTATTAGGTAGACTTCCCGTGTGCAAGCCCTTCTTTGGAGGTTAAAAGAGCAGGAATGTTTAGTAAAACTATCACAAGTTTGAGTTAATGTGTTGAAGGCCAAACCAGTGGCAGGGGAGGAGCTGGTGGTGACCTTTACGTTCCTAGGAGGATCTAGCCCTTACCTTGCTCCTTGTATCTAAGTGGGGTTTTTTTGATCTTTCGCACATTCCCTTCTCTTCACCCCAGATAAATCTTAATTCTTTCTTCTATTCCGACTCTTAACCTGGGTCATCCTACTGTTCAAACACATACACACATACCAAATTCTGCATCTGTGCATGGGGTGCAGTCTTTGATAATACTGCTTCCTGTGTTGCCACAGCATTAGGACCATAAAAAGTACTCTGAAAGCGTTGCAAGCATTTTCCATAATATATTTAATTAAACCCATAGTTTCCAGTATGCCTCAAACACACAAATAGTTCCAACTCATGACATTGTGATAATAAGATGACAGCTTAAAACATAGTGCTTTGGCTAAGCCTTCTCCTTCCCATCTTCCTTTTTGGTTTTAGGGGCTCTTGATGTTACAGCCTTCATATGGCAAATGAATTCTTGGCAGAGTTTGCTCTGCTTGCAGTCCAGACCTTTACTGCTCTTCCTCTCGCACATTAAAATGTAGGGGGGGATATATTCAGTTTCTGTAGCCTTGTTGTCCCTTGCTAACCACAAGGGATAAATAGTTCTTGTTTTACAAATTTGCAAGACTCTAACATAATTCTTGCGTTAATACTGCTTGGTTGTGTTTCGTTTCTCCTTCAGTGATCTCTGGAGATGTCCTCCTTGCCTTGAGTGAGGCCCTCAACTCAACTCTGCATCTTTCCCCCCTTCCACCTCACCTTCATGTAAATGGGTACTAATTTTTCTCCCAAAAAGTAAAGACCTCCTCATTGGTTGAAGATGCAAATATTAACTCTAGAGAGCCTTAGTTTCGCTAGTAAACATGTGGAGTGTTTTCTGTGCCGTAGGGCACAAATGGAGGTCACAGGTGGCCGTGAGGTGGAAGTACCCATCTTCCATGCTTATGAATTTAATTGGCAGTCCGCTCTTTGGTTGCGATAGCGCAGGCACCCGATGAGTTCGGTGCCCTTTTTTCTGCCTCCAGCCCTCAGGATTGGTGCCAGATGCCTTGCTGGCCCTGCACGGTGGGTGCGTGGAGTCTGAAAATACCTCCAGCGGAACAGCTCATCGCAGGGGCGTAACAAACGCATAAAAAAATGCACAACGTAAGGATTGCTTTGGGGTTGGCAACTGTCGGGTAACTTGCAGAAGACTAATTAGGTTTAGGACCAATAAGCGTGGAATACAGATTTTTTTTTTAAGCTCTGAGGCCCTCTCGATTTCACCTCCCTTCTGTAGGCCAAAGGATTAGTTTGTCATCAGACACGTTGCTACTCAAGCTTGCTTTTTGCAAAAATGAAAGCAAGGTCGGAGACTAAATTTCTTCCTTGCTTGCTTCCACCAATGATTCTGTAGCTTGTAAAAATCTTCATTGCCCTCAAGGGTAGTTGAACAGCCCCCATGCAGGGTTGGCAGCAACTTGCCAGTGAAATAAGCCTGTGCCACGCATACCTGCTGAAACGCTGGTCCCTGCTTCAAAGCAGAGGTTTGTAAAGTTGTAGAGGAGGCTACTTCGTCTGCTTCTAAAATGTGCTTGTACATGGATTGACCTGCTGCTCTCAGTTTTAGATGGAAGGTGAGGGATTTTTTTCAGACACCCCTCACCACTGGGTAGCACCAGTCTAAGGGAGAGACGTACCCCTCGTTCCTTTCGGTGGGACTTGAGCTAGAGTTACAGTTAACAAGACAGATTACTCCTAATCAAACCAGTTTTGTAACAGAAAAATAACTTGGAAGAGGGGGTTTCAGGTGGAGGTGGGTGCGATGTGCTGAGCTGGATCAGCACTCTTCTCTGCAGCAATGGGTTTACACGCATCCAGGGATTTGCTCTCAGCCGTGTGGTGCAGCCCTGGGCAGGGACAGGGCTGTAATTTTAGGCTTGGAGAGATGGACTTAGCTGGGATTGCTATAGGTATTGTTTTAAGACAGTACTATAAACGTAGGCTTAAGGATAATAATGTACTTCATGATCATTCATCTAGATAATTACTTTACAGTATATGGGGAGTTTATTTCTGTAAATTGAAGAAATTAGATTGTGACTTTCTGCACAGCCTTGCAACTAGGCTGGTGAAGTCCGTCCCGTTCCACGCACGCTTATCTCAATACCACGTGTATTATTTCAGTGTCACGGCGAAGCTTTTCTGTCCTGGAGATCCACGGGCAGTGAGAATTCAGCCTTGCCAGGAGCACAGTGAAGTAATCTGCTTTCAGCTCTGGCTAACGCTGCCCACGGACGAAGGGCCTTAACACTTGCTGTTACAAGAAACTACCCTTCCATATAAGGGTTTTTTGTTTCAAGTGTTGTGCTGGCATTTTTATTTATGACATAGATAAACATTCTTAATTGTTAGAGTGATTATGATTTAAAACCTTCGGCTTAGATTTCTGAGCTGCAAGTTTTGATCCTAAATAAACCAATTTTTCTTCCCCTGTGGTACTCCTATGTTTGAGTAAGGCACTTTGAAGTCAAGCAAATGCAATTTAACTTTGAAAACAACAATGATGTACTGTTCATGACTACAGTGGTACTCCAAATTCTTTTTTTGATAAACAGAATGACATTAATAAAGGTGGTTTGCTGCTTTTCTTCCTGCAGGCACTACGGTATGTAGAGAAGCTGCTGTGGAGGGGAGATTGGGGAAAAAGGTATACAGCTTGTCTTTCTGCTTTAAGTATCTTTGAGACCTCCTGAATGACACATTTTTTCCGTTTTTATTCTCTTTTACCACATTGAGAGAAGTCATAGAGCATGAGGCATATCCCTTCTTTTTTTTCCAAACCTCGTGTCGTGGTTCAGCCCCAGCCGGCAACTCAGCACCACGCAGCCGCTCGCTCACTGCTCCTACCCCAGTGGGATGGGGGAGAGAATTGGAAAAGCAAAAGCAAGGAAACTCATGGGTTGAGATAAGAACGGGTTACTAATTAAACTAAAATAATAATAGTAATAATGGTAATGATAATAATAATAACAACGATAATATAATAAAAAGGAAAATAATGAGAGAGAGAAATGAAGCCTGAAAAAGAAAAGGAAGAAACAAAAGCAAAACCCCACAAGTGATGCAACCGCTCACCACCCACCGCCTGACTCTGCCAGTCCCTGAGCCACGATCGCTGCCTCCCCCGGCCAACTCCCCCCAGTTAATATACTGGGCATGGCGTCATATGGTATGGAATATCCCTTTGGCCAGTTTGGATCAGCTCCCTTGGCTGTGCCCCCTCCCTTCCAGGCTTCCTGTGCACCCGGCAGAGCATGAGGGGCTGGAAAAGTCCTTGATTAGATCAGCACTACCCAGCAACAACTAAAATATCAGTGTGTTATCAGTATTATTCTCATACTGAGTCCAAAACACAGCCCTGCACCAGCTACAGTGAAGAAAATTAACTCTATCCCAGGCAAAACCATGACACCTTGACATAAAGACAGTATTTTTTCAGCAGAACTCTCAGAAAGCTAGAGCATCAAGCGTATATTCACAGACTATTGCATCTATTAGGTTTCTCTGACATAACTAAAAAGCCAGTAAGTAATCTATCCAATTCCCAGGAATGATTTTTTTTTTAAAGTTTCATTTTGGGATTTTGCATGTGACGCTTACCATGATGAAGGATGCTCCTTGCAGCTTCATAGAATAATGTGGGTGAAGAACCCTCTGGAGATCTCTGGTCCAAGGTGACGATCAAAGCAGGTCCAACTAGGTCAAGTTGATGAGGGCCTCATCTGATAGGGTTTGGCTATCTCCAATGATGGAGATGCCACCACCTCTCTGGATTCACACTCAGCTCTTGACTGTTGTGCTGAAAACATTTTCTCTAGTTGGATTCCCCATGTTGCAACTCTGGGTTACTTCTTGTCCTTTTAATTCTAAGAAGAGTCTGTGTCCATCTTCTCTGTACCCTCTGATTACATAGCTGCAGGCAGCAGGAAGGCTTCGCCGTTCATCACCTTAATACTGAGCGAACTCAGTCATTTTAGTCTCTCTCAGCTTGGTTATCTTGGACATTTTTGTAAGAGCTGCAGATGATCTAGAGAACTTTTGGCCTTACAGCTGCTTTCTTGATATTTGAGGTGAGAGGAAATATTTGCTGGAATAGTACCAATTGGTGAAAGACTGCTGAGACTTCCTTGCTTGTTCCAGATTACGTGTCTCAACAGCTTTCCTTTTGCAGACACTGTATACCTTGTGTCAGACTTGCTTTGCTTGTAAACAAGTCCAACTCAAGAGGAACTCACTGACTTGCCAGGCAGGTGGTTTGTATTCAAAATGATTGATTTTTGCCACTTGATTCAGGCTGTACAGTTGGAAACAGAGTTCTGCTCTAAGAAAAGGGTGTTCCTTTTAAGCTCCTACAGATTTTTTTAAAGAGTTTTTTCTTTTTAGACTTGTATCATTTTGACTGTATACTAATGTGTCTTTCGGAAGTAAAGCGGGAATGTTAACAGCCTAAAATCCTCCATTTTTATCTTCTCCTGACAGATGAGGCATGCTTATTTATTTGTTAGGGAACTGGACAGCTGCTGAAGTGACTTCCATTGGCAGTATGTGGGTCACTGTTCACGTGAGCTTAAGAAAACTGAAGTACTTAAGGATGCATTGTCCAGTCTGACACGCTTGCCATCAAAGAGCCCATTTTTATTGTAAGCACTGGAAGCCACGGCTTCACAGAGCAAAGCAACAGCAACACAGCCTTCAGGAAAGCTCTTCCCTCCTCTATTCTACCAGAGTCTGGTTATTCCCACTGCTGTGTTTTGGCACAGGAGTCTGCGCAGCTGTGCTGTGTACCGAAGGAAAGGATTTGGTCTGGCTTAAAACCTTTAAAAAACCCAACCAAACAAAAAGACAGTACTTCTGGTTTTGAATCTTCTCTGTAGGAGCAGGGGAAGAGGGGAAGGAGGAGTTCAAGGGTGGTATCTGCCTGCTTTCTTAAAGCTGGGTCAGTTCCCTGATTCAAAGCTCAGCCCTGCAAATGGTTGGGCTGAAATAACAGAAGGGCGGCTGCTGGACTGCGAGGGCGAAGGACTGGGGCAAAGACCGGCGGTGTGGAGGTGGGAAGGTCAAACTGGTGGTTATACCAGCTTCTTTGTAATGGTTGTGTTTTTAGAAATAATCAGTTCAGATATTTGCCTACCTAGAGCTCCTCGCAAGTTGTGGTGTTAATTATATTTGCTTAAAGTTTGTAATACAAGTTGATTTGCGAACAAGGTGTGGGAGTTCCGGTATTCCAGTATTTGCTCACGGTACGTTTTCCAGCCCAGAGCACTGTGCCCTCTCTTTTTTTTTTTAAGCCTACTTCTTATTTGTTTGAGTACCTGACCTTAAATAATACTGCTTTAAGAAAACAAAAACTAAACCCTAAGGCAAATCTTGTTAAATTTCATAATTGAATCAATTGGATGCCAGTTTTTCATAATTTTTACACTGAGGCACAACACTGCCATGGAAAAGACCTGCTCTAGCATAAATTCTTTCCTAAATAAGTATTTCTGTCCCTGTGCCCATTTTCCTTCATTGCTTAATATTGAAGAAACTGGTGTCGCTTTCTAGGGGGTCCTGGTTTTGCTTCAGACTGTCTCGCAGCAGGCTTTGTTCTTCTTGTTGCAAAAGCATAATCATTGGCTAATCTTACCATTATACTCCTCTAGTCTAATGTCCTGCTTTTCTACTGTTTAACGTGCTTAGTAACATCCACTTAGTTTTGAACCTATCAAAACATTGTGCTGCTTTTTCTAACCTTTTTTCCCCTCACTGTGATGTTAGTATATGCTCAGTATCCATGATACTTTCTCATAGTCCTGGTATCTCTCATCTATTCCCTTCCTTTGAGGATTGGTCTAAACTATTCTAAGCTTTCAGTTAAAAAAGTGTTACATATCTGTATGTGTATCTGTCTATCTTTAGGAATTTATTCTAAGTGGTCTTTCATTCCCTACAGATTTTCTTGATTGGGATACCAAAAGGATATTGAATGGTCTTGAAAAGATTATTTGGCTTATTTCAAAATAAAACCTATTTAACTGAAGAAATGCCTGTTTCCTATGGGACACTCGCTCTTGCATTTATAACTTAAGAGTACAGGTGTCAAAGAGAGACATGACTGGCTTAAGTACTTATCTTGAAACATGGATAACAAGACTGTTGTAGGTTTTTTTCCCCTCAGTTGCCTGGCATAAAAAAAAATCTGCACAGAGTTACTGTAGATAAACTAGGCTTTTTAGTCGTATCTGTAGATTTGGTTAGTCAATTTGGGTGGCTGAACTAAATTGCAGTATCATCAGTCTGCTTCCTTCCCAGGTTTGAGAATGCATCAGATAAATGCTTCTGATAGCAGAGGAGGCTGTCACTTCCATTTTTGAGATGGTCTGGTATCCTGTGATATGCAGCAAAACATGATTAGGATGTCACAGGACAAACATCATTAGGATGTTCACCTTTCCAGCCATTTCTTGATCCCCACTTTCCTTTTCTCCTCCATTTCCTCCACGTTTCCAGCTCACGACGAAAGCTAACAGCTTCTCTTTCAGCTTTCTGCAGGCGGCTTGAAATGTGAAATTCCAAATCAAATGAGGTCTCTGTAGTTAGCACTGAACGTTGTTTCTTCTGTCATCCCCGTAGGTTTAAATTTCTGCCATGAAGTATTTTACAGAATAAACAAATGGTACTGGCCTCATATGACGTCTTTGGCTTTGTAAAGCTTTGTAGAAATGACTCTTTGAAGAAAGAACAATTCTGCAATTAGTAGGATTTTGCTCAGTGCTAGAGGTTGAAAATCTTGCTGGCAAGGAAACTGGGTCTATGCCAGAACATGCTCGTAAATACCCATATTCTGATCTTGTTTCCAAAGGCAATACTAAGAAAGCCCAACCGCTTTACTTGGCTGCTGGGAAGAAAGTGTGTGCTGGAAGGCATCCATGTTATCAGCTTGTGCCATTTTCCTTTGAAGAGGAGCTCTTTGTCCTTTGCCTTTGAGAGCCTCCTGCCTCTCTCTCAGGAGCAATGTTTCTTGCCTATTGTGCCCTCTTTGAGCTGCCTTGTTAGTGCACGGCTGAGACGGCCTTTATGCAGGGGTGAGCCGTCCTCAGCAGCTCCCTCCTTCCTCTGGCACATGAGAGCACTTCCTACTCCTGCCCGCTCCTGGTCCTCCCTTGTTCAGCTTTCAGAGCCTCCACGCAGCCTTCTCATCCACAGGGATGGATCATCGTCGCCTAATCATGCGCCAGCCATCGTCACAGGCGCAGAAACTTTGTCCCTGGTTTGTCAACCCTGATTCTCACCACCGATCTTATGTGAGATCACCAGATAAAGAGCTGCGTGAATTTGTAGCTCCCCCCCGTAGATGTTTATGGTACATGTAAGTATATCCAGCTATTGGTCGTTTCTCAGAAACAGAGGGACATAAAATGGCATCCTGGGACCGGACTATTATTAGTTATTGTTGTTCTTGTGCTTTGGAAAAGGCATTGAATTTGAGATAACTAATGAGAAAGTGGTAGGGGAGCCTTTCTAGTAGCGTCGTCTTTGCTGCCTTGACTCCTGGCTGCGGCTGTGCCTCTGCAATTTGCTAGGCAAGTTGGCCTTAATATATCCATTAACGTGATCTCCTCTTGGACGGAGCAAGCTGCTGGCTGCCAGTCTGCTCTGTCTACTGCTGCCACTTTCTGATTCTGAGGAGCATGAACCTGCGAACCATTATGTCAGGAATAACCACGGCCCTCTTTTTGAATGCTTTTTCCTGGTGAGCAGCCAGTTTTTCTGCAGAATTGGAGGACAGAAACAACATGGAGGGATTAGCTAGGTTGCTTGCACTTGCAGGAGTTATTTTTTCTGCTCTGTAGGACAAATGCAAGAATGTGTAGTCTGTACATGTTTATTTTCAGCCATGCAGTAGCAATCCGTGCCATGTTTTAAAAGCTGAGTTGCTATATATTACAATATTGATGTCTTTCAAAGAAAGCTGCCAACTTGATCAAAATAGAGCAAAGCAAAAACGCAGGCTTGGAGCATTTGGGTTTACTGACCTCATTACCTTCTCTCCAGCACTTAAAATGAAGCTGCTCAGATGACAAACTTCCATCTTAACTGAGACTGCGAACCTGTTTTGATAGCACACGGAGTTTGTAGTGTCTGCTGCCTTCGGCCCTTACTGCATAAATCACAGCGGCATCTTTACCTAAGCCTTGATTAAACCTCCAGATAAGTCGTTTTTTAGTGCTATTTACACATTGTGACCAGAAAAGCCTTGCTTTCGTGCCAGTGTCACTGTTTCCCACGGATTTCTGAGCAGGGAGCAAACGGATCGGCTCGTGTCCTTTCATGTCTGACTATTTGCCATATGATTTTTTCATTGTTACCAAGGCAACCCCTCCTACCCACCCCCCCACAGGCGAGGTCTCAATACAATGTAAGTTATTGTCTTGAGCGATTATTAGGCTATTATTAAAGCACCATTGAAATATGTCAGTATCCCATAGGAATTTTAAAGAAGTGGGAGCAAAGATAAGCGCGAGCATTAGAGGGCTGTGAATGCATCATGCTGCCGGTAGCCTGGGGAGGATGCTTGCAGCCCTCCTAAAAACATCTCATAAAAAGTATGAGCAGTGTTCCCAAACTGACAGAAGTCAGGACTTGCCAGTGTGGAATAACATTGAAATGTAAAAGAGGGGAAACCACTATATCAGTGCTCTTTAGCTGCGTGCCGCTCCTTCTCACGCGGCTGCCGTGCACACAAAACATGTTTGCGTGAGTTAAGTTCAGCCCACTGGGAGATACTGTAGCATTGAGACTGTTGTTTGATGGAGACCGCAGTAAAATATCCTCATCCCACGTGGATGGGAGAGTGTTCTTTGTTGGAAAGTCTTATGCAGTCACAATCCCTATTTGTGTGTCCTGAGTTTAAAAGCAAATTATCCATAATCAGTGACAAGATGTGGAGAACTGTGCAGCGAGGAGGTAAAATAAGAGAAAAAAGTGAACCTTAAAATTGCATTTATTTACTGATTGATTATAGTGGAGTTTCTCTTGCAAAAAAAAAAACCCTTTGCCTATTTCTCCACTGTGGGAATTCAGGAGCAGGGCTTGCCTTGCAGTCTCCTCGCACGGTACGTGTTTCCTGCAGGTGCCACTGGGGTTGTATTCCCGAAGCCACCGCCGCTCATGCAGCTGTACCAGTCCAGCCTTCTCCATACCTCCCCGTATCCTGGGACTGAATTTTCTGTCGCTTTTGTCTTGCTGATGCAGTCCTTCTGTTGAGTGATAGCAAAACTGACAGGGTTTTATGGCACTGTATCGATTTCATCCAGGAATTTCCTTCCAAGAACGTGCAGTGTTGTCATGGGTCAAAGATGTCACCAGACTGATTTGGCATTTCGTTTCTGAAAATTGCCAGAAGAGGACCGCAGCTTACCGAGAACATCTTTGTTTCAGGCTGCGCAAATGTTAAGAGCAATTGTGAGTGCAGATGGAGAATCCATTAATGATTCTGCATATGGGGGGAAAAAAAAACAGGTGGGAGAGTTTGGAAGAACCTTATTTCTTGCTGTTGGAAAGTGAGACTGTTTCTGGTTATTTAGAAACTAATTTCTCTGGCAAGGTTACTTCAAACTCATGTAAAGATCCACCTCCATGGTGGATGATTTCTCCTTCCCACCCCTTGGGAAAGGTCTTTTCCTCCATCCCAGACTTAGAGCCAAATTAGAGAGGTTTGCCACATTTCCTCAGCACTGTAACGTGTCACGATAGATATTTGAGGAAGTCTTTGTATGTCATTTGTAATTTCTCTTAGACTAGAGCGCAGTATCATAACACTGTGATGCTTAGCCTGATACATAACATATTTCTCGGTTCTCATTTACGGCTTTTCTGCTTCTTGCGTAGATTTTGCGGCCGTGGATAGCAGCAGTGAGGGATTCCCAGCTAGTAGAGACCCGAGTACATCTGAATTCATCTGCTGCCAGCATCTGGCAGCTGACTGTCGGGTAAAGCCTGCGGTGGGGTTCAGTTTTACAGTTCCTGAGTTGTTTCAGTGCTTGCCTCAGCTCCGCTTGCTGTTTTCCTGACCTCTGGTGAAATAAGTGATGTGAACTTTGTGAGCTCTGTGGTTACCCATAGGTTTGTGGATAGCAGCAAAGAAAACAGACACAAACACTTCTGCTCAGAGCTTTTCTGTATGTTAGTGGCATTGGAGGCAGCTCACTGCTGTCTCCTTAATGAACACTGCGGTGACGTTTCATTGAGACTTTGTTAAAGACTTGTTAAAGGAAGTCAGACTTAATAGTTGAGGCACTGTATTCTCTATCAGCATGTGTCTTTTGACAGCGTTACAACTTCGGGCTCTGAAAATGATGTAACTATTTTACTATAATAAAATAATTACAATTTTCAGAGAGGAATCTAGGGCAGTAGGCTATGGTTCATAAGAAACACTTGTTTTGGCAAATATTTTACCAGTCAAAATAAAAAGCAATTATTTAAAATTATAAAATCTCTTTTACAAAGTTAAAACCTTTTTTTTCAGCAGCATTCCTAAATGTGTATAGCTGCCCTAAATACACCATCGCCTCTGTGGAACATTGTTTAATTCTTGTCAAATTTGCCTACTTGGAACCTCATGTTGTGAATATTTGAAATACATGCACATGGGCTGTTGTTGAATCTTTGTGACTAGTGGTTGTAGAGATGGCATGTATTTATACTACATTTGCAGGGAAAGAGTTTATTTTCCATCTTTTAGTGCTACTGGATCTGCTTCTGAGGAGAGGTGCATAGTCTGTGGGTGTCCAAAGAACAATTCACAGATCATTTCTTAAGCGGTATTGAACAAAACACGCTAATAAGGCATGCTAGGCCACGTGTTAGTGAATCCTTGCGTTTGCTTTTGCATTTTGAAATCAAAATGATAAAATTCTTTAAAGTTAGCTGGAAAGATACCTTCTCATAAAATGGCACTGCTATAAATTTCCTAGATTTGCTCTCGTACAATAAACACAAAAGTAAATACATCCATTAGTTCAGCAGCAGCTGCCAAGATTGGCCTTTTCAAGCTTGTTCTTAAAAAGCAAGATTGATTATCAGTGACTCTTTGTATAGAGGCTGCCTGTGTGTAGTTGTATTTTGTGCCTTGTGGGTGTTCTCCTGTCCCTCAAAACAGTCCAGCGTAATGGATACTGTCAGCTGAGCCGTGTGCTCGATGGCTGCAGCGCCAGGGCTGCTCAAACGCTGCTAACAGAAGACTCGGCTGGTGGGTTAGGCACGGCTTATCTTGATTTAAGGACAGGTACTCATGCAGCCCTTAGAAAGGGAAGGCTATTTTTTTCAATAAATTATTACAGCTCGCTTTAAATACGTGTACGTTCTATTGTGTACCTTTTGTCCTCATTGCCTCTGATACCTTGTGTTCTTGTGGTCTCTTGTAGTCATGCGATACAAAGCCTGTAGGTCTCATGAATATCTCTGCTTTTTGCCTGTTTGGTATATTAGCACCAAACAGACCTTTTGGATGATAGGGTGATCGTAGCAGATGCTCAGCTCGGTCCTGGCCACAAATTTGAAGTGTTATTTTGACCCCCTCGTCTGTGTGATGACTTTAATTCCACCCCAGAGGGTTTTTTCGGACTCACTTCAGCTGTTCAGTGTTAGGTGCGTGTGACAGCCTGTAAATGCTTCTTAGGTAAGTTCCAAAGTTGGACTCTTTCCTCAAAACGAAGTGTGTGAGTCTGTCTATTACAGAAAACACACTCTCTTTGCCTCCGGTGCAGGGTATTTCCTCTGTGTCAGCAGTTCCTTTCATAATATTCTCAGAATTCCTGGTCACTTCTTTTTGCGTCTGGGAGGTTGACAGACGCTTCAGCAGATACTTGGGTAAGTTTGCATCCAAGGCCCAGGACTCTCCTTTGGTCTTAAATGCATTTCTGCTTTACTCGACTGAATTCGAGATTACAACCATTGTGGAAGTTATCAGCCCTGGAGAGCAAAGATATGCCAAAGCTTTTGTTGCAGCAGGTATCAGTATATTTTTTGACAAAGAGTTGTTGGCATCCTTCTGGCAACCCCATCTTTTATTTCTGCTGAATTCTGACTGTTTTGTCATCTGCGTGCTACCTGCCATGTGCCACATTTCATATACTTGCTTGGCAAAAGAGAGGAAAATACATCCATGTTCTGCTTTAAAAATAGTGCAGCCGTCTGTAAGACCAGTTGTGTTGTGTTGTGGGATTGCCGTGATAACGCCGTCTCTTAAGGCAGATTGATAGCTACAGAATTGCAGTTTCAGGGTGTGTGTGTGTGAATCAAGCGATAAAACAGCAAAGAAACCTGAAAATGAATTCAGACGTTATATGATAATTTGCAGGGGGCTTTATCTTTTGGGTTACTTTTTGGTTAAAAGTTGCCGTTATGTCAGGGGTACAGCAAGAAGGTTTATGAAGAGCTGAGTTGACTCCAGTGGGCCAAAGGAGGTGGCTGAGACCTGGCAGTCCTTGGGCAGGTTTAGCAGGAATAGAGCTCGTGTTTCTAATTCGGGGTGATGGAAACCAAACCAGAAGCAAATAGCTCTTGCCAGGGGTCGGGACAAGTGCAGCATCCGCAGCTTGCCTTTGTATTGCCACAGAGCATGGGCATACAAGTGTTGCTATCCTGTGTACGTTTTTCCTGTGTATTCCAAGCCATGGTGTTTTAATGTTGGCAAACTTTAAGGTTTTTCAGTTTGAGAAATTTCATTGAGGTTAGTTGCGTATTTCTCTCCTTCAGGAAGCTCTACGTGCATGGATATGGACATCTTACTTGTGGCTCTGGCTTAAATTTTCACTTCATTCATTCCATTCTGTCCCTCCTAACCCATCCCTCTTTTCTTTCATGACTGTAATGAATTAATGATTTTATGTAAATCTGGTGTTTGATGGCCTTAGGAGGTGTGCCTTGGGACTTGTTTAAGCTATCACATAGGAAATGCATCATCTGCTTCATGTTTTCTGCAATTGCAGTCAGTTTCATTTTTCCTTTATTCCTTCTTCCTATTTTCTAATGTGTTTTTTTTTCCTTAAAGCGGTTCCTTAAGCATGTTTAGCCCATTTGCCAGGGCTTAAGGATTGAATTCTTTTTTTCCACCCTATCTCCCTGCCCCACCTCCCTTATTTTCCACCTTAAATAGGAGGGGAAAAAGCAACCATCCCTGCATTACATACCTGATTGCTATTCAGTTCCCAAGGGAGAGGCACTGGGAGTTAAATGCAGGGGCTGGAGGTCTAGGCTCTCTGTTTAGATTCACTGAATGTCACTAATTAGAGTAGAGTAGCCACTTACATATTTATTCATGTTTCAGAACAGTTGGTGAATCAATTGAGTGAATGAACTAGGGCAGCTTCAATGCTTCTCGTGTTTGAATATGCTTAATAGAAACCCCCAAACCTATTGAAGTTGGTTCCTTGTGGCTTGCTGGTATAGCTAAGCACGGCTGGAGCAAAACTTCATTTCCATGTGACTTTTGGGTGATGCTTTTTCCACTCCCCCGTCTTCTGCTGTTGAAGAGGAGCTGATTCCATCCTCCAAAATATTTGCCAGAAAAAATACTTCCCTTCTAGTGACAAGAAAATGATGTTACCTTTAAGGCCATCCTCACTCTATTTGTAGTTGATGGACTAATTTGCCTAAAGCTTAAATTGAAATTCTCGCAGGATATAAAATCAGGACAACAACTTGTGCTGATGCATTGCTGACAGATACAACAGCGCAGAATAACCTTGCAATACGTGGTGGTGGTTTTTTTTTTTAAATGGAGCAGATTGATTTCCCCATAAACACCTTGAAGTGTTGCCTTTCACCAAACTTCTGTCTGAATTTAGCTCCTAATTGGTAATAGCTCATTTACGTTTTCGGAGCAGGATGGTGACAGCCTCCTGGTCTCCCCTCGCTGGGAGATTTGCATTCCATCTGCTCTGGCTGTTGATTAGCAGCATGCCGGCTACATGAGCAGTGTTCCTGCATGCTACGGTCATCTGTTGCATTAAAATTTTTCTGTGAGGACACAACCACAAAGTGAAAAGCACGGTTAGGGGAGCAAGGGTAACGATTTTGGGGTTTGCTGTTGTTAGGAGAGTGCTCACGGGCAGCGTGGCTCGAGCGTGCGCTGTTGGGTCCAGATTTCCTGGAGTACAGCAAAAGTTTTCAAACACTTGGTGGAAGAAGCTCTGAGTCCCTCCTTGCTTGCTGCTACTGCTGTTTTGAGTGCTTGCCTCCTCTACTCTAGTTGTATCACTCATACTTCAGATAAGGAGTGGTCTTCAACAGGTTTTGCCAAGAACAAGGTTTGAACCATAGCTTCAAAGCGGGCAGTGTCTCATTAACTGCTGCTTGGCGAAGTTGCTGTGTGCAGCAGGGGAAGGCAAGGGACTGGCAGGGGTTTTTACAGCAAAGCATGCTTAATTTCATTTACCCTTAACAGAGAAAGTGCCAGTGTGTAAGGTGATGCAAGTATGTTTAGAGGTTGGCAATGTAAACGTATGATAGAGAGGGAAATGGGTCCCCGATACCTGAAATGCCCCCTGCTCTGGGTGTGCTGCTCACGCGGGGGGGCTGGACAAGATGATCTCTCGAGGTTCCTTCCAACCCCTGGCGTTCTGTGATTCTGTATAACTCTCCCCTCTTCTGAGTGTCTTTAAAAGTGAGTCCAGCTTTTAACTGAGAACAGCGACACACTAAAATGTTCCAATTGAACTGGGTTTTGTTGTATGGGATACTACAGAGTAAAGCTGAGGTTGGTCATCCTAATCCTGAACTTCTGTGCTGTAACTTGGCTACTTTAGCTGGTTTATAACCTCCGTTGCAGGGTGTTTTAGTGTGCGTCTGCCTTGTATGACTGGTGAGTGTGCCAGCTTGAAGGTAAAGCAGGTTTCTTAGGGAAGACATCCATAGATGATTTATTCAAGTTAATTGAAAATACTGTTGTTCTGCCCATTTGCACAGCTGATGCTGCAACTGAGGCTTAAAATTCAGGGGGTTTGCCACTCTGACAAACAAGGGTAAAATAGGATTAATTGTGGTGGCTCTGTAATGTGTTCTTTGAGATGTAAATAAGAGATGACTTAGGAAGTTGGGCTATTTGGTTTTTTTTACCCTCAGCATACTTAGACTTTGTGTTTGGATGCAAAACCTTTCTGTTGGCAGTTACTTCCGCAGTTGGTATATTCCCTTCCCACCAGGTTTTGTTCTGTAAGCAGTAGAAATTACTGAATGGTTCCTTTTGCCTTTTTATTTACCAAGTGCCAGCAGTGCTGTGCATTGAGCCTGGGGAAATGGGAGGGGGAATCACATGCCTCTAAATCTTTCTTCTCATTTGGGGTGTAAAAATCTTTTTCAAAAGGATTCTAGTTCCAGTCTGGCAGGGATGCTCCAAGAGGAGATACCCAGCCCTTGTGGTTTCTGGCTAGGGACTTGTGCTGTGCGAAAAGAAAGAGATTAGCTTGGAAGACAGACAAACAAACAAGTGCAGTCCTGGTCTCTGTTGCATTTTAATCTTAAACTAAAATTACCCCTTGAACACAGTAGCTCTGTTGAAGAGTTGAAGTGAGCATAGGCTTCCAAATCAATCCCTTTGAAAGACCATCTTCTGTCCCCTTGAAAGGAAGGACATTTGAACGGTAGTTTATTCCTTCCATGTACTTAAGTCATAGCAAAACTTGCGATTGCCAAGCGGCGTCTGAGGAACGCTACTTTTACTTGAATTGGATTTAAACAAGCCCTTTAAGCGCAGGATTGAGAATAAGGGAAGGCGAGGGATGCTACTTGAAAGTGTTTTTGAAAGAAACCAACTCCGAACCTGTGGAAACCTGCACTGGATAACTTCTGCTTATCTTCAATTTACCGCAGTGTCTCCGGGCATGCTTCAATACATATTTTTTAATGAGTAGCAGGGTGGGGCTCAGCTGGGTGGCTGTGCTCATGTGTGAGCGAGGAGGAATATAACCTTGGGTAGGCTTTGTAATGCTGTGAGGATCTTGCAACATCTGTCGCTATAATAATGTAAGAATTAAAACAGAAGAATTACTGCCTTGAGTAGATAAGCAGCTACCTTCATGCTTATTTACTGGTGTTTGAGCTAGACGTGTATCTTTTTTAAAAGAAAAATGCTGGTTTAAATTGTGCAAAATGTTTAGAAAGACACTGATGTAAATGCTGATGAGAATTACAAAGCTGTTATGTTTCCTCCTTCCTGGGAAGACAGAAAGAGCTGAACATGGTCTGACTGTAAAGGTCCCCTGGTAAAATCTTGCACAGAGCCACTCTCAAGCCCTGTGCCGTTTCTCTGAGATGCCTCAGAAACATGTTTTTCTTCATCTGATAATTGCTTGCTTATTATCTTCTTACTAACTGTTTGCTCTTAATAGCTGGTAAAATAAAGAAGGAAAAATGAATTTGAATCGTGTTCGTTCCCTGGGGGGAAATTAAGCCATCGATAGCATGTTTAAAGTAGGCTTGTCTTGTACTGTGCATTCGCTGTCCTCCATATGGGGAGCCTGTAGTTGGTTCTACATCATTTGTTTTGTGTTTCTGGTTGCTCTTAATATTAATTGAAGTCTTTCCCAAGACACAGTTTTGTTAATCTTCCTTTTGTCACTTCCCTCCCCCTCCGATATCCCCAAGACAAATACTCTCCTATGTCTGAAAAGAGGTTTAAAAGTAGCATTGTGTTGGTGTTTTTTTCAATATTGGTGGTCCATTTATTCACCTGTTTTTTTACCACCAATATTAGTGTTTCTAATTCTTTGCTTAACTTCTGAATGTTACATGTGCTGTAATTGTTACAAGGATGCAAGCAGCATCCTGGAGTAATGGGTATAGGTCTCTTATCAGCTTCAGTTATGCAAAATCTTTTCAATTAGCTGTAATTCCCTTTTCTGCCTCCACCCAGGCAAACACAATCAAGCAGGGCACTCCTGGGATGCTGGTGTGCTGCGCAGGGGCAGGCTTTCCCCATCTAAATTGTGTTCTGTCCCAGGAGCGTTAGGATCAGAAAGCACACTCTGCTACTCCCTGTATTCTTAAAAAGTTAGAATGCTCTTAATTATACCATTTCCCTAAAGATTTTCAGTATCACTGCTGGCAACCTACGGGAGGAGGTAGTACCTCCATCCTGAGAGTCTCACAATTTTGTCAGCAGTAATGGAAACAAATGACTGTCCTGGACTTGCAAAGGTTTTTTTCCCTTACTGTGCAAAGTCATAGCGGGTAGTGGAGTGCTTTGTCCAATACTGGTAACTACCAAAGTGGGGTGCTTTGTTAGATGGACTGATGGCTAAATGTGAAATGGTAATTTCCGTCGTGCTACTTGAGGCAGAAAACAGATGCCAATAACTCAGCAAAATGTTTCTGTAAGCTTTGAGGTGGTTCTGGCTCTGAGGTTACCACCTCCATGTGCAATGACAGAGAACAGGGAGAAAACAGCAAAGTTTCCTGACAGAAATACTTGTCATACGGAGGATTTATTGAAAAAGTTTGAAGCCCCGTGGGTGTGGATGATGTTTGCTTAGGTAACGCAGAGAAGAGGTATGTGCCTTCTGCCTAGTGTGGAGAAGGTTCCCCTGTTCAAAACAGCGCTGACGCTGGCTTGCCAACGTACGTATTGAATTACCTGCAGCAGGATGAAATAACTCTGGGTTCCAGTAGCTTGGTTCTTCAAAAGAAATATTTTGAGGCCCTGTAAATACTACCTGTTTAGTCAGAGCTTACCTTTCTCCCTGTTCTGCCTTAAATTGACCTTGCTGCTTGTTTTAGGCCTTATCTTGGCCTAATTCATTCATTTTCAATTCAAGTATTCATACTCCCACCGCTGTTTTCACAGCGGCCTGGCAGAGTCCATCAGGGAGCAGAGGAGGGTTGAGAATAGCCTTTTCCAGCACATCGATGATTGCACAGTTGTACCAGAGGAGCTGAGATTGCTGGGTGCAAGGGCTGGCTCTCAAAGAAGTGCCCGAGTCCAAAGTGAGGTTTTGTATAACTAATTCAATGCCTCTATTTCTGTGTTACTTACCAGTCCAGAAGAATTGCTGTGGGCCCCGTTTCTGCAGCTATTTAGGCACTCCCGTAGGCAGGCAGCCTTTCTCGGGGAGCGGGCTGTTGGACTGCTGGGCTCGCTCTTAGAGCGCGCACACAAGGAGCCTAAACACGGCAGGCATGATTTTAATGCTGGAAAATGGCATTTCCTAAAGCTCCCGGAGTACGTGTTCTGCTGGTGACCACCTGTGAGTCCCGACGAAGAGCAGAACTGCTTAGGTTATACGAGTCTCAGTTTGGGCAAGTGTGGTAAGGGTGCACTGGCTGGCAGCGCAGCACAGGTGATCTGCCTGTCAGGCTGCATTTGCAGCGATGGCTTTATCGCTGTGAAAATGTTGATAGTTTCTGGGCCTCTTATTTCAGCATAAATTAACACTTTTCTTGTAGGACTTGCTCACGCACAACCTGATTTTTGCCAGCAATTTAAAAAGAAAAATAAAAAATATATACACTGTAGGAACTGATATTTGGTGGAGGGAGGGAGAAAGAAAGTGGGCGAGAAAGCACTGAAAGAAAAATACTTAAATTACATTTCAAGATGATTCTGTGCTGCTTTATCTTGTTCTTCAGATGAGTGGGTGATGGGTTAAGTCTGCTGTGGCAGGCATGTATGAACCTTATTGAACCTTTTCAGTTCTTTTCTGGGGAGAAGATTTTCTTTCTGGTTGGTACCTCACTGTCATACCGAATGTTGTCTGCACCGTGGGGGCTGTGGACAAGGGAAAATGTCCACAAGGGAACGCATGGAAACTTGGACCCGTTGCATAGCCAGTGATGTGCAGAACATCTCAGGGGGAAAAAAAGATGAGAGCTGTGAGCACAGGTGTCTTGGGAAGGCTCATCAGACCCAGCAGAAGACATTCCTGTAAAGACACAGGTGGGGGGACAGTGATGGGCCGTCCTGACCAAGAGTACTTTCAACAAGGCTTGTTTCATAGGTCCCAGTACAGCTTGTGAGGCAAAATGTTGCTGCTGTTGTTTGTGTAACGCCACATTGCAGTGAATTCTCATGTTACTTTGTTTTCCAAATACTATTTCTTTTAAGCATTTTACCTTTTTACACTTTTTATTCCTATTCAAAATAGTTAAAACTATACTAAAATATCTCAAAAATGTGTTAACATCAATTGCGCTGGAGTAGGTTGAACTGGCCAGCTTGTATCTGCGGTAAGGAAGGCTTTTCCCCATAAAGGCATCGTTACAGAGTTTGAGAGGGGCAGACTAGAGTCCCACGTGCTGCTGGAGCGTTGGCAGGAGGTTAGGTGCTGGTGAGAAAAAGACCAAAGCTTGAACACGTTAAATCTGTTTAACTAATAATTGAGATGTTTGCTGTGTTCATAGCAAGGGTATGGGCATGTGATTTCAACTCAAGTGAGCTGTGTTGGCTTTACCTTGTCAGCTGAGCTGTGGGGTAATGCTTTTAGTCATCTCTCATCACAAGACAGACGTGAGTTGAAGGGGGGTGATTTGATACTCCAGTTAAATCAGTCTAACGGGTAGCTGCTGCCAGAGGGGCAGTCTCCTTCTCGGTGCCTCCTCTCTACCTGCAGTGAGCTGTTTCAGAGGACTAATCCATAAGAAACTAGTTTATTGATCAATTAGGTTTTTAATGCTTTTTACTTCTGATGTTGAGTAGTTCTCTAAATACCGGATTAACTTCCTGCACTGGTTCACTGTGGGCTAGGATGAGCAGCAGTACCAGCGCAAGGGAAGTGGCCTCGGGTGCGTGTCTGAGCTAGGACATAAAGGGCAGCCTGAACTGCCTCCGGAATTCTTCACCCTTCCATCTACATGTGATTTTCATGGGAGGGAAAAACTTACCTAAGACTTTAAAACTGCACTTTATGACTGTTCCTTTAACTGGCTGTAATTTCTCAGTTTTGTTTTAATTGCTGCCTTGTGTTTTTGGTTATGTCAGATGTTCTGAAGGTTTCTGTGCAGTTTTAATGAGAAGGTAATTGTTATTGCTTAGTAAAATTCTGGAAATAAGACTATTAAAACTGGAGGCTCAATAAAAGGAGCATAAACAGTCATTTTATTATGAAGCTTTATCTCCTGACAGAAACTTTTTTTGCTTGATTAAAATATTCAAAAGATTGAACTTACGTCTTTCTTGATAAATACTAATGCACATAAAAACAATTGGAAATTTCCTCTTATTTCTCTTTCCATGCCATGAAGTACGACCTTCATTCAGGAGATGGGGCAGGGAAAGAGTATTTGTGGGTTTCAGGGTGAGGGATCTCTACTATATTCAGCACTGGAGTATTTAAGTTTCCTTTAATTGCCCCTTGCTGCTGTCTTTCTAGTCCCCATGGTAATTTCTTCCATCAGCGATTTGGGGCTGGCCCAAATGCCCAAATCTACAGCACTGGGATGATCTTCCCCTCCCCTTTCTGGAGCATATATATATGTATTTGTTTAAAAGTCGCTTGGCTAAAAGGTCAGGAGCTCTAGCACTTGTACTGATGTCGGCAGAGGATTTGCTGAATTCATTGAGTTTCACCAGGCTGAAGAGAAACAGGCTAGGTCAATATAGGGCAAAACTTGACTTTGAACTCTGAGCACCTGACTTTAAATCAACCGTTCTGGTCTTTGTCTTCCATACTGCTGTGTGCTTTTGTGACTTGTTTTGCTTTTGTCTATTTGGCTTAAGGACCAAGCTGGGCAACTTGAGGAAGTATCCTTTATTTCCATCCATGTGAATTAGCAGAAGGAAGGTTTTTCAGATTGTTTCATACCTGTATAAGACACAGCTGTGCTTATTTACTCGAGGTCCATTCAGTGGATCTTAAAAGCATGAACAGATACTGCTAATTTTTTAGTTTGGTGGCCCCGTCATTGAGGAGGGGGAAAAACTATAAGCTCGGATGCAACGTTGCTCAAATTAAAGGCTAATGAAGATCCCTCTTTGCAGAAGGAATGGATGGCAGTGCTGAACTCTTGTCTCATGTAGCCTCTGTCAGAGGTGTATGGGCTAGTTCAGACCTCTTCTCTGTAAGAGGCTGGAGTGTCTCTACATTACTTAACCTCAAATGTGTAAGCTGTGATAGGTTTTTTTGTGCAACCATAATTGCTGCTGTCTTGTCTTGTTTAAATGAAAGCCAGAATTTGAGGCAGCAGATCAGCATTTTGAGGAACATGGAGGGGCGTTGTGTAACCAGGGATCCTCCTGGTAATTCCACAAAACTGCAGTATCTCCGTTTGCATCACCAGTTACTTGTCTAAACTGAGCATGTGTGACCATTATGTCTGGACAGGTCCTGGTATGCACCGGCTGAGTAACTCAGCCTGGTGTTCTCCATTCTTTGTCTTCGAGTGTGGTAATGGTCAACGTGAAACTTCATCTAGAGTCTTAGCTCTTGTTGACCGTCTTTTCTTGACTCTTAAGCGTGTGGCAGTATTTCTCATCTAGCTTATTAGGAAACTTTTTCAAGAACACAAAGTGAATCTTTACTTTCCTTCTTGAAAAGCATAAGTATTTACAGGTTGTTCTTAACCAGGGAAGGCAGGTATTGGGAGTCCTGTCACTGTGTGATGCCTCCTGGCATCCAGGTCTGTCATACTGTATTAACAATATTTTTATGGTAGGTTTTGAAATATTATTAGGCATTTGTGCTGCTTCTAATTTGTTGGGGTTTTTTCTGTCATGAGTTTCTGCCTAGCTGTCCTTCAAATCTGAGGTATCACATAGCCTCAGTTTTGTTATTCTACTGGGAATATTGATTTTCCTAACGGCACAGAAGTGAAGCATCGTAAAAGTGTTGAAGCATCGTGGTCACATATAAGGACAGAGGACAGAATGGAGATATAATCCCAAAGCGGAGATGGTGCTGGCAGTCTGCACATTCAGACAACCACCTAATAATTGTCAATTATAACAGCAAAACTAGGGACAGCTGGGATGTAAGCTTACAGAGCCTTGGGGTCATCTCTGCTCCAAAGCTGTGCCAGCCTAGTTGGGGTTTTACACCCCTCTTGCCTCCCCCCATCCCAGTCACTTGGAAGGTTGTCATTTAGATCCTTTTCCAGGCGCACAGAGTTAAACTAGCCATGCTTTTTACATATCTGCTGAGGGGTTAGAGTCTTTTTCCTCTGAAATAAGAGAATTTGAAAAAGGTCAGCTTCAAAGCATCGTTGCACAGATGGCTTTGCGGAGCTGTTGTCACAGTAAGGCACGCGTAGCCGCGCTTGTACCAGGAGAATCCAGTGACAGCACCGCTACACTCTCGCCTCAGTGACTTCCTTGTAATAGCTGACAAAGACTAGTGCCGCCGCCTTTGTTTCCAAAATGACTTCTTATGAGTGCTACATACTTGTTTGAAGAAGCGAACCTGTAGAACAGCTGTGCAGCTACCCTGTAGACTGCAAAACCTGACACTCTCTGAGCTAAAAAGCTCGTATCCAGCCAGCTGGGCAACAGCTGTCTTCTCACATCTGGCTATTCCATTGCCTGTTTTTTCTGCACCTGAGGTTCATACCAAGACGTTGTCATTGCTTTAGATTCTATGCTTACAGAGTCACGAATATAAGTAATTTATAGCAGGCACTTGGCTGGATATCTAGCTTGTAGGCATGTTTGGGGAGGTTGCTTTTGATTCCAGCTAAATAAACCATCTACAAGAATCTGGCTGGTTTCCTTGTAAGATTTCAGTGACACAATCTAAAAATAAGGAAGCAGAATTTTTACCAACCTGAAAATAACAATTTCCAAAGGTCTTTTGAAATAGTTTCCATTCATTCTGGGTTAATTGGTAAAAACAACAAAATGGTGAACCAAAACCTGAAAGAACTTGTGTTGGTGACCTCCAGCAGTTCTTGCCTCCTCCCTCCCCAACCCACACATAAACACTGCCTGTGCAGGCAATACCAACCTTATTTGCTACCTGAGTGGTGATTTTTTATTACTAGATTTAGGGAAATAATTTAATAACCAAATCTAATTTGGGCTAAAGCATTCATTAAGTGAAGAGCTGACCAGCTCATCGTGATGGTTTAGAAAGTAGGTATAGTCTGCTATGAATTTTCTTAGTGTGTTGGGTTTTTTTAATATTAACTAGTACATGAAGCTTCTTTATTGCTGATTTTATAGAATTTTAATTCGAGGTTCAGTTTTTGGTTGATGGAATGAATTCCAAGAGAGATGCACACCATTACATGTGTATGTACAATTTGCCGCCCAGAAGTTAAGGTGGAGTAACGTGAATGCAAATGTTCCTTATCTGCAAGCAGAGTTGGCTTACCTTCCTCTTCCTATAGCAAGAATATGTCCTAGGAATAAATTTGTGTATCTGTACTTTAAGCACGTAAAAGTTTTCTCGTACAGAATTTTATTTGCCACAAGATTGGACGTGAAACTGCATGGTGAGTAATTAATTTCTTAGGAGCTTTCAGTGAGTGATCCAATTTGCAGCTGACCCAAGCGTAGCTTTCTGTTGTGAGGACGTGAGCTGCCTTGCGGAAGAGCCCTTCCTTTGGAAAAATACCCCAGTAAACATGAGGATGACGCATTAGAGGCGTAAAGGTAATCTTTGTCCTTGCATTTATGAGCTACACAGTTTGATTTTTAGCTGTAAAATTTTTTCACTGTACTGTGTAAAAGGTTGGGAAGCTGTACAGTCCTGGTGCTGTAGAACTGTCAAGGGTATTAGAAAATTGTGATGGTTGAGTAGACGAGCAAAGCTGATGGAGGGTTTGGAAGCAGATACGCGTTTTCATTATAGTGACCCACTTTTTTTAGAATTTTGAGAGTGGTAATAAAAGTGGCCTTTTTTTCCCTAATATGCCACTGAGCCTAGAAGTATAAGCAGTTACTGTCTCCATAGACCTGGGAACAAGAAAACTAAATCTTGTTAATTCTTCAGGGCACAAGTCTGTTGTTGCAGGCCTTTGAGCCACGTGTACAGGGCTTTTAGTTAGCAAGAGGCCAAAGACAGGGTGTGGAAAATGTTAAAAATTTAGTGTATTCAAAACGGTGCTGATGTTAAACTTGTGATCACCTGTTCACTATGATTTCATGTGTTTAATGCCAGTGTTGTTTGACACTTCTTTTACCGAATAGATGGCAGAGTCCTCCAAAAAACCCAAAATCGCCTCCTTTGTAGCTGAAGTGTTGAAATAACCCTACTTAGAGAAGAGTTTTGTGGCAAACAGATGATTCCAAGAACCATACCTGTACTGATCTCATAACAAAGCTAATTAATCTTTTTTAATTAAATGCCCCTTAAAATTCAGCGTGATAAAAACTGAAAGATCTGTTTTTTAATTATTACTTTCAGAGGGCACTGCTCTGACAAAGAAAACTTTTCCTGCCTGTTTTCTTGCATGGAAGTGAGTAAGCCGAGCTGCCTGGGATGCTGATCATTTGTCTATATACTACGGCTACAGAGGACAAGAAATGAAATGAGCAGTCCACAGATGCACTGAGAAATGAGTGCTTGGGGCAGCACGGGACTGTGACTTGCATGTTAATTTTTCAACTTCAGGTTCTATTTCAGATGTGCCGGCATCTGAACTCTCCGCAAACTAGAAAGTGTGGCGACAGGGGAGTACATCCAGATTGCTGCTGGTTTACCACTTGGCTTTGCAAGTAAAAGCAAAGAGCCTTTCAGGCTTGCTTTGTTTTTCATTCACAGCAGGCAATTGCATAGGAAGATGAGGTCAGGAAGCTGCAATATTGATCAGACTATCTTCTTGGCAACCTTGTTGGTGGCAACTTCATGGAGCTTAGGGTAAATGGAGTATTAGGGCTATAGAAAAAAAAAAACAAAAGGAAGGTTACCGCTGGCCCTTCTTGGCAGCAATAGCTGGATGCCTTTTTAAAAAAGCATCTGTTGTCATGGAGCTTCTGAATCCAGGGCTGGTTTCTGGCACTGTGATTTTCTCATGGCAAAAAACATTGTCCTGTCCTAGCCTTGGGGGGAAAATAAATAAATAAAGGCAATAGCCTTGGCAGCACATGTCTATTATTGCAGCTAAATGACTGAACTGCAGCGGGAACGGGACCAAAGGGAAACCTTTTCTTCACAGAGAATCCTGATTTTTTTAAAGCTGGCATCCACTACGGTCTGCAAAATATCTTTTTTAGGAAGGTGTTTGACACTTGGAGAAGGATTCTGAATAGTTTATATAGAACTTGCTTTCCTCTGAGTCAGCGATGTTTTGAGGTGGAAATAGAGACCTGAATTCCTAATCTCAAGGTTTTTGGAAGGTCTTCCAGTAGTGGTTTGTGTTTTAAAGCCGATTTTCCTCTTCTAAACTTCAGATATAGTCAAACAGTTTAACACACACACATTTATCATCTCCTGAAGTGGTCAGTAATGGACAGTAAGATATTTATTAATCTATTTGGCATTGTTTAGGTTAGTTTAACACTGCGTTGCTTTGCTGAGCTTTTTGCTATGATATTTTGATTGATTAGAAATATTCATGCTTGACTTCATGGACAAAAAGTTATACTCAGCTTCCTGATGAGATTTTCTTTTTGTTCTTGGGTAGTTCCAGTGACTGAACTTTAAAAACTTGCTTGGTTTTACTTTTGCTTTGCGAACTTACTGAAACCTAGAAACAAGTGATGATAGAAGTGGCTCAGTGTTTCTGAAGCAGGAAAGCAGTGAGCATCTGTACTTTTATTTCTATGTGACTTATTTTTAAAGGCAGGAAAGGTTGATTGCCCCATGTCAGAAAGCTTCTATAGGCAAGCTCTTCTGCTAGAGATGCGTGAACTCTTTGGGCTGAAGAATTTGCCCTTCAGGTCCTTCCTTAAGAGTCAGCTCTGTTTTGATACTGCCCAATTACTGTTATTTTGAAAAGTTTCAGGCAGCTAGTGAATAAAATCTTTGCATAATAAGTATCGTATGGTAATTTCTGTTGCTTCACCTGCCTGTTTGTTTTGTCCGCCCACGCTAGCGGCTGTTGGGTCAAGGATTAGGGCTTTCACAGGCAAGTTCAGATTGGCCTTGCTGGTAGGGCCCTAGGGTAGGATGTTGCAACTGCTCTGACTCCGCTGTTAGAAATTACCAGCCCCAAAGCAGAGTTATTTTGTGTTCTTCTGGTGTTTTATACTGCCTGCAAAGAGGGATCTGTGTTGAGGCACTAGGCTGAGCAGGAGTGGTTGAGGCACGTGCGTGTGCGGTTCTGCAAAGTCTGTGTTGGGCCAGTGACCTCGAGCAGGGGTGTAATGACACTACGGGGCTGCTGTGGCTTTTCTTCAGCAAAGAAGAGTCAGAGCCCTGTCATTTTGGGGTTTGTTTGCACAAGGGAGGGAACCCTCCTCCTTGGGAGTAGCCACGGATCTGCAATTATAATCGTCGGATAATAAAGGGACCCCGGGAGCCAAAACTTGGTGTTTGGAACAGTCTTTGGAGCCCTCACGAATTCTTTTCTACAAGCCCTTGGCTGGTGGAGTCGTAAACACGAGTCATCTGTGCAGGACTGGTTTGGTTTGGTTTGTTTTTTTTTTCTTCCTCTGTTTTACTCTTTAAAGCATCATCAAACTCCAGGAGAGACTTCTTCCAATGTTGCCCCTGCAGGCTTGCGTTGTGTTATTTGCTCTTTCTATACAAATGCCCTAAAACACTAATACAGTGTCTGTAGGTTTATGGTGTTTAGCATCAGCACCACAAACATAAAAATCAGGAAATTCTAAATGTTAAAAGTTTATATATTAATACTACTTTGAGGTTGTTTTTACCTAAAAATTAATGCTAAAAGAAAACTATTTTTTTGTTATGATAGTCCAGAGTGTTTATGTGCTAGAGTGAAACTTTTCTGTAGACACTCGTCATCTCAATTTAATAACTTGTATTTCAAAATCTATTTCCTGACCTTATCAAGACTGTAATAAAATTTTAATTTTTCCTCCTTGTAGTAATACTAACCTATTTTAGTCTGTAAGACTGCATGAGAATTCAGAAACCATAACTATGGGGGGTATGAAGAGTCTGCTTTATTTCAGCATTAGGAACATTTGGGACAGATGATTGACAGTGCTAAATTTGTAATTATAGTGTGGATTCTTTAATTTTTACTCATTAAACTAATTTCTTAATTATTAGAAAAATTCATTCTGTCTTTGAAATTCTGCACTTCCAGAGATGCTGCACTATATTCCTTATAATAACAAAGTGACCAAATTGCTGCTTTAATTGCAAAATTTGACTTGAATTACAGAGTTGTACTTAGCTCTTTCAAAAGAGTTAGAATGGTCCCAGAGCAGTGGGGAGAAGTGTGGATCTGATCACAATCACCACAATTTAGGCCTCTTCCTTCAAACGTTGCTTATGAGAGAGATATTTTATTTTCTAGGAAGGAAGAAGGTAGCTTCCACAGTTTCCAATTTACTCACTGGGCAGATTTTAGTTTGCTCTTGTGCTATGTTTGTATTTGAAGGATTATAGTGATGAGAAGGTGGGGAACGATGGCTGAAGCCAGTGAGTCCTCATGGAAGGTCAAATGAAGCCTTCAGTTAAAAGCTTGGCACTTTCCTTCTTAATACAATTGTTTACTAATCTGGGATGAATACTTTTCATGGCCAGCTTTGGTCTTCAAGAGCAAGACCAGTGCCTGTGGTAGGGTGAACCTGTAGAGCAGGCCCAGCACAAAGCACGCTGCAATGGCGGGAGCGCTGGAGAAGCTCTGGGGGAAACGACTGACAAGCTGGAAAGGGCATGGCATGGACGCATAGCACTGATGGCACTTGGCTTTCTGCTACGGTAAACCCAAGGAGGAAAAAATAAACCCCCATCATAAACCCCAGTCTTTGTTGAAGAGGTTTGCTCTCACTGAAGTTTGTGTTGGAGAACTTGCCAGTGCCCATGACTGGGGAGCAGAACAGCTTCTGGGTGGATAAATGTAAGAATTTAACCCTAACATAGAGTGATGGTATTATGTTGAGGGTGGTTATCCTGCTACTTAACCTGCTTTTGTTTTGGTTGGAAGATCTTTCCTTGATCTGGCTCATCGCGTGGTTGCACAAGTGATGTGGGAGGGAAGAGGGGAGCCACCCCTGCAGTGGCTGTGTGGCTTTGTGCAGGCTCCACATGGCAGCAGAGAGGTGGCTTCAGGATGCTGGAGGCAGCCGAGTAGACCGGTGGGGATGGGGCATGGTCTTCCCTTTCCACTGGTGTGCAGCTTCAGGGTGGGTGACTCTGTGATAGTAGGTGAGATGCCTTTTAAAAAAATATTCCTGCAGGTATAAAGAACAGTCTTGATCCAGGATGGCCCTACAGGCATGGTCACACAAGCTGGGTTAGGAAGTGAAAATGAAGCATGTAAGATCTGCAGTAGCACTTGAAGGATTAAAAAAGATGATGGAAACTTTGGTCAAGGTGCCCTTCTGCTTATGTGGGTTTTTCCCTCTCTATCTTGGGGCAATTCCTTTTACAGCCAAAGATGTATTCCCTCAGAACCCTTTGGACTTGATTGTTCTTTCTCGGTATGAAAAAGAAGGTGGATTTACTCTGAAGAAACATTTCCATGGTAGCCACTTAGAAAATTGTTCCTATGTTCTTCTGTTACAACTTTCTTTTTTTTTCTATTTTGTT
>VZTV01071054.1:3266-20038 GCA_013400875.1 Anhinga rufa | reverse complement strand
AATTTCTTTGCATGTTAGCTCCCCTTGGTATACTCCTGCATGTTAGCACTCAGTTACGTATTTCTGCACACAGGTCTTAAAATTAGATAGTGCATGGTATATAATCTTAACCACTGAGCTCTTTGGTTATGAACAATTCTACAGTTACAAAGCAGAAACACAAAGGATGAAGAAAAGAAGGGAATGAAAAACAGTAACTTAGAAGGGTCATTTTTTATAAAAACATTGGCATGATTTATTAAAATACGTGATTTTATAGAGCAAAATACATTTGCATCTGCTAGAGACATTGAGAAAGTGGATATAGGCAAGGTAGAGTTGAACATTCATTCTCTTTTTATGCACTCTATTAACTTGGGTTATCATATCTATTTTATTATCAGCTCTGGTTTTATTTTTATATGGTTTGGGCCTGATCCAGTATCTTCTTACCAGGAAAGAATATTCTTTGAATAGAGAAAATAGGATTTTGTCCTTCTGTTTGTTGATTTTGTCTGCTCATTAGAGTTCACTTTTGTTTGAGCTCTTAACAATCTGTCACTATATCTTGAGAGTCTCCCTGGATTGTTCCTTGGTAACTGGGAGACTGTATACAAAACCAAATTATTTTAAAAAAGGTATAGGGTGTAACAGAAGGTTGCTCTATAATTTGTTGTAATTGTTACTTTGACTCACTTGCCNCTTGCCGATCCTAAACAAATTTTATGATGTTATTAGAATTATTGTATGTCAAAAAATAGTAAAAGAAAAAAAATCATACAGGCTCCTATTTCAAGAGAGTTATTAATAGGAGAACCTGAATTTAACTGCAGCATTAATAAACAATATCTGGTTCTGCCTTTTTAAATCCAACAAAAGTCAAACAAATTGTGTGGATGAAACTGAAGTGTGTTTAGACTGTTATTTTGCTTGGTGCTAGGATAGAATGTGAAACTAAATACGTTCATGCAAAGATGACTGAAGTTCCTGCTCCTGTTTAGATTTCATCGTCTGTTAGAAATCTCCTAGGTGATTAAACTAATGCACTGTAAAAGAATGAATCAGTCCTGCAGAGCTCTTCTCTGTACAGAGGATAACTTGCTCGGTTAAGTACTATTGGGGTTTCACTAAATTAAAATCCTAGGAATTTTTGTACATAATATATTTTATCTGTGAAAACTGAGCAAAATTTTATATGTGACTCTCAAACTAAATTCCTATGGTAATTAATAAAGAAGATTTGAATACATTTCTGGTAGAGTCGTCTTTGACCAATTTAATAACTTGATTTTCTTAACAGAGAAAATCCTTATCTCTCAAGGCTTGTGGTAACATTGGGATACACCATGAAATTGTTAAGAGAATCAGAGGGTCTCTTCTTCTTTGTTGGGAGAAGATGAATTCAGACTGGAAACTTATCTTTTACTGATTCAGGTGGAGCACATTCTTAGTAATTATTTAATATTTATACTTCAGTTCCTGGGTAGGTTCCAATAGATCACTGAAACTCTTATCAGAAGCATCAAGTCTCCATTGTGTACCAGCACATGAAAATATGACCCTCCCTCAAAACTGAACTCACTGGACCCTGATAAGGCTGCTTATATATGCAAAGCCGGTTCATTTTAACTATTTACTTGTTTACAGATAAACATGAATATTGGCTTTTGCATCTCTGGCAAAGGTAGGCAAAACATGTAGTTAGATGTATATTCTTCTAACATATATACATACACTTCCCTTTTTTAAGTAGATTTATTAACTGTTACTTATCCCCAACCCCTCTTGGCCTATTTTTTTGTGACTGGTATGGCAAGGGGGAATGACAAGAGCTAAAAAAGAGATAAGGAAATGATCTTATCAGTCAGCTCAGAGATGGCATTTCATGAGTGGCATTTTGCGATTGTTGCACGGAATAGAGGTGCAGATATATAATAAATTTATGTTTCTCAGTGTGGTTTTCTTGGAACTCCTGATCTCCAGCTGCAGCTTACTCTTGTCCACTTCACTCAGTGTAGCTGTGGATAAAGACTATATGAAATTCATTGTAATCCAGCAAAAGCTTCCTTTTATGATATGACATAGCATTTATGTGTGCATTCACTGTCTCATTCTAATATAGTGTTTGATTTTTGATTATAGTGAATAATTAGCTCAGCTTTTCTTCATATGGTATGTGCTTTTCAATTTTTTAGTTTTCTTTTAAAATTCCATGTAAACATCTTACTGTGCTGCCCCCAGTAAGTACCTGCATAATATACACACTTCTGTAGATTGCTAAATCAATGTCAAATCTGACTAGAGTTGACTGACTTGTGGAAAAAAAATAATTGTATGCCCTCATTTGAATTCAAGAGGTAATTTTAATTCGATTGTGTCTGCTGCCCTTTTATACTTTCTGTTTGTGAACACCTAAGAACTTGATTCTTGATGCTGTGAATATTCCAGGAATATTTAAGACTGAAGATTTTATGAAAACAAATATTTAATATAGTACTAACAGGGTGAGATTCCTTTGGTCCTTTTGTCATAAAGTTTGTGATGGCATTGGGGAATAATGCTTACCTTTATAAAGAGCTGGTTGATGTGGAACTTGAGGGCCTTTCTTGATTAAATTCAGTAGCCTTACGCCAGTTGGGGCAGGTTACCATACTTAGGAAGTAAAGCTGATAATTTTCCACAGGAATGTTACAAAGTGACATGTTACAAATGACCAAGATTTTCAGGAAAGGGTTTCTTGTGCAATAGCACTTGATGGAATGAAAAAGAGGATTGCACATTCTGGAAGAAGGAGGAGTTGATAGCAGCTCAGCGTACAATGCTTTTAGTTATTTTGGAACAGTACATTTAGTTGGCTTTTGACCTGATGTCCTCCTAAATCAACAGTAAAGGTCAGACAGATAAATAAGAGGAATCTGATGCACTGGTAATTAAGAAGATATCCTGATTCAGGGCAGTAACTTACGGGAAATGAAGAATGCAAACAGACAGATGCAAATAGAGGGGAGAGCCTTTCCTGGGCTACTCCAATAACCTTTGAGCTCTGCTTCTGCAGAGTACAGTACTTTGCCTGCTGTGGAGGGAAGGCTGATTTAGTTCTCTCTTCTGCTTTGTTTTCAGTGTAGAGTCACTGCAGTAGTCTCTGTTCAAAAAATGTTAGGGACATGGCAGAAGTTGCTGCAAATGAGAAGGATTACCCACACCATTTCTATGTATGGTTTCTATTTCCATGACAAACATCATACCAAACAAGAGAGCAGTGGTAGCTGACAGATTAAGTCAAGGCAGATCCTGAAGAAAAGATCTCCTTTCAAGACAACTGACAAGTCAAAGAATTTCTTCTTTAATGGAACAGAGACTTGGAAGTTCTTTCTACCCAGCTGGGAAGGTGACAGTCTAAATTGCTGAAGAGTCCAAAGGTAGCAAAGTAATGAGCTAAGAAGAGCAACAAGCTGGATGGAGCATAAATAGGCATGTTAATGAATTTAAGAGTAAAATGGCTGCTAATTAAAGCCAGCAATTATATTGGAAAATAGCAAAAATATATGCTTATGAAAAGCCCAATAATAACCTGGAGAATTACAGACCAGTAAGGCTTTCTTCAGCTCTTGGCAACTTAACCGATAAGATGATTAAAAATACAGTTACAAAAAATCCCAGAAACAGAGTTTGATGATGTGGTAGGGAAAAAAAAAAATTGCACAAATTTTGTAAATGAATATTGCATCTCACTAATTCTTTAAATGTGTAAATGATACAGTGGATGAATGAAAACCAGTTGATAAAGTATATTTGTGTACATAATCACTGATACTTCTTAAAGTGACAGCTAAGGAAACAAAAGCATGTAGATTTCCCTAAAAGGGTGGTGAGAGGAGGTAGAAGTGTGAGATTCAAGTCTTCTGAATCAGTGCAGAAGACAGATTTGATCTTGTATTCTCTGTATTCAAAATAGCTGTTCAAATAGGTGGATTTCCAAGATCCCCAGGAGTGAATTTTTCGTTCCCTTTGTTCTGATAGGATTTACAGTCCCTGGCAGAATGCCTGTCTCAGCTGAATTGATGCCTAAACCCCACCCATTTCCTCTGTTTCACTGCTGACTTGCTTAGCGGTGTCACAATCAGCCAGCTTTGGGAATCTTGTCAGCTGCATATTAATTGCATGCAAGTATGCCGTTAGGCATCAGGGCATGTCTGAGATAGGTGTAGTAACATTTTAGTATCTTTGATGTTCTGAGCAGTGTAATACTCTGAGGAAGTAACATCCTGTTTGGATGAAAAAGCAGAAAAAAAATAGTTAATTTTCCTCAGGGGGGAAAAAACCCACCCTTTGGAGTATCTCAGGTTCCCACATATGGGTGGAAGTTGGTCTATTTATTAATCATTTGGAAAATGGAAGACCAATGAGGTATTAAATTATAAATATGCTCCAAAACCAAGTAATCAAGGTTGAAGAAATGTGGACAAACTTCAGCAGGAGCTAACAAAGCTGGCAGCAAAGTTGCCACAATGGCAGGCTAAAATCAGTGTCACCTCAAAGTGGTGATCCTTAAATCATTTTATGCCAAAGGACTGCTGTCACACACAGAATCACAGAATGGTAGGGGTTGGAAGGGACCTCTGGAGGTCATCTTGTCCAAGCCCCTTGCATGAGCAGGCACACCTAGAGCAGGGGGCACAGGACCGCGTCCAGGCGGGGTTTGAATGTCTCCAGGGAAGGAGACTCCACAGCCTATCTGGGCAGCCTGGGCCACTGCTCTGGCACCCGCACAGGAAAGGAGTTTTTCCTCATATTTAAGTGGAACCTCCTGTGTTCCAACTTGTGCCCGTTGCCCCTTGTCCTGTCGTTGGGCACCACTGAAAAGAGTCCAGTCCCATCCTCTTGACACCCATCCTTCAGATACTTATAAGCATTGATGAGATCCCCCCTCAGTTTTCTCTTCTCCAGGCTGAACAAACCCAGGTCTCTCAGCCTTTCCTCATAAGGGAGATGCTCCAGTCCCCTGATCATCTTGGTAGCTCTCCTCTGGACTTGTTCCAGCAGCTCCCTGTCCTTCTTGAACTGGGGGGCCCAGAACTGGACACAGCACTCCAAATGTGGCCTCACCAGGGCAGAGTAGAGGGGCAGGATGACCTCCCTCGACCTGCTGGCCACACTCCTTTTAATGCAGCCCAGGATACCCTTGGCCTTCTTGGCCACAAGGGCACAAAACCTCCAGTTTTGTCACAGATGGCTTTTAGAAGTGTGAGTGCAATGAAGAGAACATCTCAAATGAGTAATGAGGTACAGATGATATAATCGGAAGAATTCAGAATTAATTTGAGAATGAAATGAATGCTAGTAAAAGCATGCACTTTCTTCTCATCAGACTTTTAATGGATTAACTATAGTACTGTTTGATATGCTCCTGTGGACTGTCCACAGTCTACTTTTCAGGGCTTAGCATAACTCCATGGAAACCAGAAGAATTTGGTTTGGGATCTCTTGGCCTAAGAAAAGCACTACATATTGAAAGGTACAATTTTAACTATATTTACATGTTAATGGTTTAAAAAACCCGAGTATTGCTGCTTGTTGCCCAGTGAAGTGCCTGAATTACTAGTGCCTGAAGCTGAACTCAGGCTGCCTGCTTGCCACCCACAGGCTCAGGCACTTCTCTGTGCCACAGGTCTGCCTGCCTAATGGTTTTCAACTTTTTTTGATTAGTACCTTGAGAAATTTCTTGTAGAGGTGCAGGCCCCTGTGTAATAAGTGCAAATGTCCTGATATTAGGTTTGCTTTTTTTTTAAATGACCACTTGCAGATCTCAGGAGTAGTACATGGAGATCCAGGAATCCAGTATGATAGGTAAAAAAAAAAAGCCCTCCAGTTCAATAACGGTTTTTAAAGGAGCCTTTAGTTGAAAACTCTGGTGATTAGGATTAGAACAATTGTACCTCAGCACATGCTAAAGTGTCTTTTGCATTTCATGCCATAGCTATTTTTAGCATCCCTACTTTATGTTTTTCATTTTGAACACAGGCCCTTTGTTTTCACTGAAGTTGAAAAGGAAGACATTCTGGAGTAATTAGAATGTTACTGCTCTTTTCAGCCTGCCTTAGTGCTCCCTTTATTCTTACAGTGAAAAAAAAAATCAAACTGATGGACTTCAGAGACTTGGTGGGTTCATGGGCTTGGAGAAGCAGCAGGGAAGCAATATACTTAATGTGGCGAAAGGTGAGATACCAAACTTTTATGTACCGTGGGTACCAGGTATTAATCTCCTGATAACTGCTTTCACATTTGAACCTTCTGTCTCTTATGTGAGATCCAGCAATCTTTGCTTTTTTCTGTTCTGGGAGCAATTTTCCGAATCATTAATTTTCAGTGGCCAGGCTTCAATTAGCTTAATCAGGCATTGATTAGATTTCTCAAGTCCCTGGCATTTATTTTCCACCTTGTCTATATGGTTCCTTGACTCCATTACCTGATTGTTCACTTATTGCATATAAGGTTGATTCCTCTCCATTAGCATTCCCTGATGAGAGGTCTCGTTAGCCATCCAACTAGCCACTTTCATTAGTGATGGTGGCAATTCATGGTGAAGGCCAGTTTCTACTGCCCTTGCAAAGCAGGGTATTTTCTTCTAAGTAGCGTTACTGAATCAGCAATCTACTTTTAGATGAAAGTGCTGCTTATGAAGAATTCTGACCAAAAGGGATACCACTTTATTTGGAATATGCGTCATACTTTGTTTAAAAAGTTGTGAAATTTTAGAAAATGAATGAAGTAATACACTCATTTTTTTCAAAGCATACATCATGCAAGTTTAGGGTTTTTTTCCTTTTGCTTTTCTTAGTGTCCAGCCTGACATATTAAAATGCATTTTCATAGCCAGTGCTCATGATTTCTGAGGGAGTTTGACATGATTTTATAATCAAGGATGCTGTAAGGCACGTGCAGACTCCATGTCCCCATAGACTGCAGCCCCCATAGACCCATGCCCTGTTTCTAGATACCAGTTGCTCAGCAGTTAACAGCTCATGTGCAGACTCAATCCTCATGATACATGTTTTGGGGTGAGGGAGGGGCGGTGAGCATGCAGCAAGAGAGGTAAAGGATGAGGCTGGAAGTGAGGGATTGGACAGCGGTGGAAAATGGGACTTCAGATTCAGATTAATTTTTTTCTAGGTTGAAAAGCACTTTCTTTTCTTTAAATCCTGTTTAGGGTCTCACATTGTCTGTGGTCAGATCTATTCATTATGCTTTGTTTTTACAAACAATGTCTTCTGAAGGCACAGACCTCTTTTGGAAAATCTCTTTTTAAGTCTAAGTCGTGTGTCTACACTAGCTTGAACTAGACAGCCCTGAACGTAAATGAGCTTGTGCCAAAATCGACAGCAGGGAAGTTCTGATAGCACGGAGCTTCGATTTTAGGAACTTTTTGTAATATATGCTAATTAAAAACTAACAAAAAGTTATTTTAACAATAAAATACAGTTTCCAATTAAAAATATGGAATCAGATCTTCAAGCAATTTTTTCAGTAGCTTCTTTGAGTTAGGAGAGTTGCTAACATTTCCCTTTCTTTGTAACCGAAGTTGCTTAACATCAGTTTTGATGAGTCAACATTTCTGAAAAAATGACATCTTGCCAGGAAGCTCCTAAACCATTCTCATTTTCACACATTTATATAATTAAATATATGATTTGTTTTATCCAGTCCTAGGACATATACATGCCTTCTGATTTAAATGATAAAGGATAAAAAGGGATCCTCTCGAAGTTTAACATTTGTTTTTTTCAGACTGTTCTCAGAAATATTTTGAGCATCAGCTTCAGCTTTTGCTCAAAAATACTAGCACAAAAAATTTGTAAAAAGCACTTTTCATGATCCCTTTCTTCTTAACAGCTAGGTGAAACAGTGATTAGATTCAGTAGGAGACTTCTGAATTTCATCTCCTCTTTTGTACTCTTTTAAAGATTCATTGTGATTTGCTGGATTTTCGGACAGAGAGAGAGAAGATCTCTTATTTTTCTTATTCACTTTGTTGTTTATGCTTCATGACCTTATTATGCCCTCCAAAAAGTGTAGCCACTCGTGAGAAATATAAAATGTGGGTTTTTAATAGGTTTTCTGTCTTTTAGGGGATTGCAGTTTCACATATATGAGACATTCTTTGGCTTTCTTAAAACACCTTCCATCCCTGTTTTTAGTCTTCCCCTCCCTTTTGAATCAGAGGTCCCCATCAGTAAAGAAATTTTCATGTGTCTAAAGCTGTCTTTCTGTAGAAACCGTGGTCTTCTGTGATGAAAAAACACTTCCAAAATATCTGAGAGTTCACTTTTGCAATTAGTAATTTTCAGTTGCTACATTCAAACAGCAGGAGCATTAACATAAAACTGTCTCAGAAGTCACATCCAGTGTCATCACTCCTTTGGTTTTGGTCATTAGCTGTCACTGAGGTTCCTGGGCTTACTGGGACCATTTGGGACTGTGAGTTTGGACCTTTGTCTTTTCTGACTAGTGAAAGCCATTGCTGATTCACTGTGTTACTTAGGCAGTTAATAATGCTCTATGAAGAACTGCTAGGAAGAGGTATTTTGTTAACTGCAGAGGCAATGATGTGGGGCTCATGTTGCTCCAGAATTGATGGCACTACTCTGACAATCTTGCCAGCTGTCCAAGCATGTCTCATTTTCAGTTTTCCAGCTAGAGGTTATTAATAGTGTATGGGTAAATGGCCTGTTCAGCCATGATTTCTTCAGGCATAACTTTACCTGGTTCACCCAGCTGAACCATGCCAGCACTTAGCAGATGTGAAAATGGTTGCCCTGAGGTGCTTTCCCTTCCTTCTTGGATGGTCCCAAAGAGCACTGTTGGGTGCTGTACTTCAGTACTCCTTCTATGGGAGTATTTCAAGAATCTGTTCAGAAATCCCTCAGCTCTAATGTATGGATAAAATAAGATGCTGGGTCTAGGGAGAAGTTATAGTCCTTGGTGGAGGGTGCTTGTTAGGCCTTGCCTAGTTCTGGCTAGTCAGAAAGCTGCTGTGGCACCTGTCCCATCATTTGGGTTCATCCTGCTGATAAAGCAAATATGCCTATGTATTTCAGATCCCTGCCTTGCAACACTTTGTGTGTCCTTTTTACCTTCTGAGTGGTCCGTGGAAATGTCCCTCCCTGAAGCACTACCTTAAGATCTTAAAATGTAGCTTAGCAAGGCTGCTTGAATTATTGACTTAGAGAAGTCCTGTGACATCCTGTTGCTGAAGCTCAAAGCTTCTGACTAAAGATGAAGTTATTGGTTTTAATTAGGTCTGATCTGGATAAAAGGGACAAGGTCTCAACAAAATTATCATAAAAGTTTATTTCCATTTTTCATCAAAGCTTTCTTTCCACTGAAATTCTCTTAGGGGCAGATATTAGATCTACCTAAATTTATGTGCTTAACTAGGTTGTCAAAGATCAGAGCTGTTTTTCTAGATTCTCTCTGCAGTCAAGGGAGAGAGATGGGCAAATCTAGGAGGACTGTAACTCTGGTTTATGTGGGCTGGGTTGCACTCTGAAGCAACTTCTCTTTCTCCATTGACTGTAGAGGACAGATACAACAGTAGGGTCATCTCATGTTGGTATGAATAGTACCATTATACTATGGCACTTTGTACATGAAATGTGATGCATGTATTGTGCTAACAGAAAAAATATTTTCAAAGCAGTTAGCTTAAAAAATTGGAAAAAAATTTTTACTTTCTGCTTGCAAACTCTGGTAGTTTCCACATGTTTATCTATCCAAGGCCTCAGAGGCAGCCATAAAAATTCCTGAAAATAACTTTAAAATATTGGGAGTTTGAAATTTGATTTTTCAACAAGTTTTAATAGCTAGATGCAAGCACAAGGACCTGTTGGAAAAGGAGGGGTTTCTTCTTTCAGTTACCTTTCCTACTTTACAAGGCTAGAAAAATTTCAGTCTTTAAATTATGATTTTTATTAATACAAAATCTCTCTGGGATAGCTTTTGTCTGTCTTTGTCCTTAGGAATGATATGGGGAGGAAGAAAAACAAAGATTTCTGGAACTTCTTATGACCCTGAAATATTAAACTAAGTCCCAGAGAGCAGGATTAATATGCAGAGGTCAGAGATGCTTGATAAAGTTATTTTTTACACAGTTAATTTCTCACATGGCTCTTACTGAATGTGCTATTTTGCCATGTCACTCCAGAATGAGAACTGGGTAAATTTATTGGATGGCGAGTGTAGGAATTTCTGCAGACAGAGGAAACATTTTTCCTGGCCAATTGATTTAAAAAGAAAATGGTTTATCAGTGTGCAAATGCATCTGGAGGAAAAAGGGTAAAGGAATTAATTAGAGGTCAGTCAGTAAAATCATAAGTGAATCATATAAATATGTAAGTATGTTCAGGCTATGCAGATCTGAGTTTTTATTGTTCTCATGAATATTATGCTAGCCTGGAATTTTTTTTGAAAAATACTGGAAAATATTGATTCAGTGAAAACAAATGTTTTTAGAGACACATACTTAGTTTCACCTGTATTTGGCTGGAAATGTTTTCAGGTCTTAGGAGAGAATCTGAGTGGCAGGAGAACACCAGCCTTTCTGCTGGAATAATGCACTGGCACCTGGTGCAGACCTGAGCGAGGCAGTGCAGAGCACCCACCTGTGTGCCTGCCTCACCACAGGAGGTGAACCTCACTTCTGTGCCTAGGGTAATACCTTTCCCCACCCTGCTGGCACTGCACAGGGAGGCTGCTTTCGCTATGAGTTTTATAAAGACCATGCTTAAGTTAGACTTTTGGGGTTTTTTTTGGTAATATAAAAAGAAATTCTGGGAGTCTGAAATTTCAGAGAGAGAAAATTCAAATTTTCTGCAAGTTATCTTTGAATCCCCATATTTGCTTTTGCTCCCATTGCATATTTGAGCTCTTTCACTTAAAAGAATCCTATTTAATAGGACTATATCCCTCTGAGTGTGCTGCTTCTTCCTTTTTATTCCTCCTTTTCCTTCTTTTGTTTTCTTTTTGTACTTCTGGCTTGTGCCATAGAGCCTCTGGACCTGAGGTAGCCTCCTCTTCCAATATCCCTGTTTTTCCTACAACTCCTGATTCAAACCACTCCTTAACACAGTCTTTCCTTCTTTTTTCTTTCACCTCACTTGCAATTATCCCCTCACGCTGCTCTTCTGTGTTATACAGATGAGAGTTCCAGTTTTGTAGCTGAGTCTTATCCCTTGCAGTATTCTTTCAGAGGTGTTCTTTCAAGAAATCCATAAAGTTTTAAAGGTTTAAAGGCCAAACTTGAGAGGAAGATCTGGTAAGCGTGCAAAGGACTTTGCTATTCTCTCCTCTACCCCACTTTTTTCTTCTTAAAATATTTTTCCCATTTGCAGCTTTGCTCTGGGAATAGCAGTTAACCCCCTCTGGGCCTGTTTATCCAGTCACCCCTATTCTTACACATTTGGGGGGAATAAAATGGAATCCAGATACCATCAGCTCCTGCTGTTGGGCAAAAGTCTGACCAATGTTATTTTGATAAAAAACCAAAAAGCCAACCCTCCTCCAGGGATTCTGAATTCATTTTATGCTTTTAAATTTAACAGAAAGAAGCCATAATTTAATTTAGCATCTCTACCTTCTAGCTGGTCTTTGGAAGACTGGAAAAGTTGGGTGTGCTGCCGGAGCACCCCTTGTTTCCCATTACCGATTCCCCATGCCTCTCTTCCTCCCCAAGCACAAACATGCACACAGGCAAACAACAGTCTATCTGCAACCCCGTTACCACTGCGAGCAACTTCAGCTTTTTGTTTAACTGCTCTCTCGGTGTTTTTTTTTTTTTTCCCCTGTCTCAATTTGTTTTCTTAATAACTAAGTCCAGTACATTTAAATGGTCCTCTTTTTTGTTTTGTTTTTATTTTTAACAAGCATACTGGATGTAACAAGATATGCAGCTAAAAACATTAATCATATTAAAACTAATTAAAAACTGAAAAGTTTCTGTGCATTCCAAGCACTGGGGGTGGGAGGGGGTGGGGAGGGCTTTGGTCTGAGCACTGGCGTTTCCTGAGCGCAAGCAAATGCCTGACACACGGACTTCGCCGAATTCCAAAATGTAGCAAAACAGTGCCTGCATATTTGGCAGGAATCACCACCAGTTCAGGTCAGTGTCTGTTTCAGCAAAAGACGAATCCCTGCATGTTAACAGAGGAAAATAATTCAGAGGAAAGCAGGAGGAACAACATGTGACATTTTGTAATTGCAGCACTTCTGTTACCCAAGGAGCACCACTCTGCTGCCGCTCTGTAAACACTTCCTCCTATGCAACTGCCTTTGAACGCATTTTTTCAGGGGGGGAGGCAGAGGGAGGGGTGAGGAGGAGGTCAGGGCTTTCAAGCTGTTAGGATATGAACAAGCTAGGGTTTTTTCCCTTTTTTTTTTTAACTTCTTTCTAAATGTTGAGGGCAATAAATGGAGAGTTGAGTGCAAATAAAGGAGACACCAGTGAATCTGTGGCCAGAAGGATGTGCAAGCAGTGCTACAGGACACCAACCCCAAGCCAGTGGGAGCCTGGAGAAGCGAAGGGGCAAGGTTGCTGGGAAGGGTGTGAATGACGGGGGTCTGCAGCGCAATCTCAAAATACCCGGTGCAGGGGAGGCCAGCTCGGAAGGGTGGACGACCCCCTGAAGCCCCAGCACCTCACGTTGCTTCCACCTTGCTGCTCCATCAGCCTCTGCCGTGGTCCTTGACTGCTGGTCCTCAATGTTGGGGTGGGACAACCCTTAGTCACTATGGGGCACAGTCTGACCCCCAGTTTAGGAGCAAACCCACCTTTTAAGCCTGTCCCAGTAAAAGCAGGAATAGGTCACTATGATTTAAAAATAAAATGTTTTGGGCACTGTCTTCTTCTTTCTTGAATTTCGTCACCTTAAGCTGCCTTTGTTGTTGAGGAACTTGCTATTTCTTCAGAGATAGGGCTGGATCACTTGTTATTGTAACACTTATTGGTGATAAAGTTCAGTCTAAAAATTAAGCAGCTGCAATGTTGCAGCACAAATTAGTTTAATGTAAGCAGTCAGGAGCAGCTGTTTGGCTCAGGACTCTGGTTCAGCGGTGGGGGAAGGGCCCTGTGATGCTGACAGTGTTTTTTTCTCTACATAAACATTTTCGGCTGTTGCAGCTTTTGTGCCGATCATGTGACAGTGTCCCTAGGCAGATAATTTATTTCTGTAGCTTTCATGAGCAATCATTAACCTTCAGACACTGAGCTTGCTTTCTGCTTTGTGGCATTTGGGGTTTTTTTTTGGTATCCTAACTAGTTTAATTCACAGAGTGTCAGGAGAAGATTACAACCAATTTATAATAGACTGTAATGCATAATACTTATGTTTCTATTAAAACAGACCTTGCTTACAAGACCATTCTTCTGGCTGAGCTTGTGTCCATGGATCAGAATAATTATTTTCAGTGATGTAAGTGCAGCTGTCATCATGATACTCCCATAGTGTCTTATTCTGAATGCAAAGCCCTTCGGAGTCCTGATTTGGGACTACCCTTTTGAATTCCCCCTTTGCTGGAGACACTGCAGAGTTTATTGAGATGCAACAGGCTTGGGAGAAAGGGCATAGCATTTAGTCTGGCAATTGCTGTTCTCCCACCATGACTGGCCACTGAACAGGTATTGACGGCTACAGAAAGTGTGTCTAGAAGAGAGGCAAGGCATTACTGATAACAATTATGGTTCAAATCTGTGCTAACTTAGTCTGGGGTTTCAAAGCAGACTTAGCAAATAGGGTAGGATCACAAAGCAGTTGTGAATGTTGGAAAAAGACTTCATTTTCATTCCTGTCCATCTTGTTACAGCAAGGGAAACAATAAATTAAGTGACTTTGTCAAGGTCGCTGAAGAAATAAATGTCAGGATAGGAATTTCCCCTTCCCTGATCCTTTTCTCCAAGTCCTGTGCTTTTGTCTAGGGAAGACAACAACAGACTGAAAAATACAGAGTCTCAGGCAAAAGAGCAAAAAAGTAAGCAATAAAAAGGGGGAAAAAATCTGAAAAAGAGCTGAAAGCCAGGATGACTGCTGACTTACTGTGAATATCATTTTCCTTCAGATCTGAATGTGATTTTTGCTTTTGTTCACTGCCTCCCTGCCCTATCTTAATTCCCTTTTCTAACTGGTCATTCACTAGCACTAGGAAGTTCATCTTTTTTGTATCAGAGAGCAAGATATTGCGTTCATATGCGCTTGTGAATAGGTGTAATCTAGACATATGTATTCCTTCGTTTATTTTTTATAGCTTGTGTCAGAATGAAATCAGACATTTATGATAGAAGTGCTACCAACATAATGTTGCAGATACAATGGACATGACAGAGAGTGGAGGGGAACAGAGATGGAGAAATAAAAAGATTTTTCCGATGCCCCAAGGAGGAAAAGGGACATTATCATAATCTGGTCAGTGGAAGAGCAGTAGCATCCAGATAGCTCAACTATTGTTCTGCCCCTTAGGACTCAAAGGATACTTTGGCTGTCCTGTGATTGCTCATTAACTTATGAAGAAGGCATGTAACTGGAAGAAGACTGAAATGTACACTTAGTCTGAGATGTGACAATGGTACATGCTGTATCATCTTATAAAATACAAAAATGGGTGGACGGATTTTGCTTTCAGTGTCAGGAAAAGCATTTCCTTTCTCATTAGTTAAAAATAATAGCCTGCAATTGGTGTTTTAGTGATGCTAGGTTTCTGTGTGGAGAGATGAATGAATGAGTAGCTCACTGTTTGAAACCTCCATCTTTCAAAATGTTTAATGAAAATGAAAGCACAACATATGGTAAATGCGGACTGAAATCAGGGATGAAAAAGCAGAACCCTGGGATGATCACTGAAGGGCAAACGGGACTACAGAGGGGCTTGGTGTTGTGTTACATATAGAAGTGGGTAATATTTTTGGATGCATTAGAGTGATTTAGGAGCTATCATCCCATTGACTTTTGACTAGAGTCAGGATGTAACTGCCTAAGTCAATTCTGAAAATGGGAATTAGATTTCTAAGTCATTTTAAGGTGCTTTTGAAATTTTTACCCCTAATCCCAGGGTGATTAATTTGTAACAAGGTGATTCATTCCTATCTTTCTGTCTTCAGAAGCCTGAATGACACATTTGAGATGCACTCTAAAAGCACAGGTAATAGTCAGAGTGCTACCTCAGCTACTTTAAAAGACAATTGATTAATTTGAATTCATGCTTTTCTTCACATGTTTAAAGGGTTCTGAAAGTAGTAATAGTGCTTTGGAGCTGCTTGGTTTGAACTGTCACTTCCATGCCCTTGCCTTCATTAGGGTTTTCCTTCCTCCCCCCACCCCTGAAAACTGTCCCTATCCCTCCCCATTGCTAACATGCTAACAGCAATGCAGCCCCTCTGCTCACAGCAAAACCAGGAGGCCTAAGTAGCTGCTTTGCTGCACAGAATGGCTGAGTAGCTTTAGACAAAACAGTGTCCAGGAACCTGCTGTGAACTTGTCTCTACTAGTTTGCACTGGGAACTACAGGTACTTTTGCTGGAGCCACCCCACAGTTAGCAATGCTGGGAGAAAGGGCTGCTCAGATATGGTTAATAAGACAAGGCTTTCTTACAGTAAATTCAAGCCACCTAACCTGCTAGTTTGTCTGAAGAGAAATAAGACTGATCGCTCTGGTATTTCACCAGATTTTGTTAGAACCTTGCTAAAAACATACTGTAGTGTTTTATGAANTGTTATTACTGTCTTAATCTACTCTTGAAAAGCTGGAACTGTGGTAGTACTTGTTTAGATTTGGTCAAGACATTATATAAATCTATATATCCTGCTGCCTTACATCAGCAACATTATTGCAAAGGTCAGTTTCCATTGCTCCTGTGAGCCTCTGTGTTTTAGGGTGTAATTGATAATACAAAATCCTTTCTGGAGTAAATGAAGACTGCCAAGCCTATCTATGGGACTTCTTGAAAACATCAGCTCTTACCAGAAACAGCAGACATCAGAAACCCCACTAAATATTTGAGTAGACTGTACTTTCAGAATCGAAGGATCTGATGATCACAACAACTTTACTACCGCAACCAAACAGGCTTCTCAAATTAATTTAGAAGGCAATGGCTGGTATTAACTTGGAGTAAAGAAGCCTGGGTTTGCTTGAATGTCTTCAAGGAGAGAAGTAGAATAGAGGGACTGAATGCAATACAGGTTTGATTTATGGACTAATATCTCTAACTTTTGACTGTGGAAATTATTCTGTGGGATGATTTGTTTCATGCAGTTTCAAAATAGTCTCCCTGAGAACTACAAAGTCACCTAAGCTTTCTGTGCTACAGACTGGAGAAGATCATGGTCCCAGGGAGGCCTCACGCACCTTCCAGCATGTCAGCAGTCTCGACCACTACACATCCTTCAATGTAAGGATCCCTAAAAGCTCCTAAGGAAAACTGGAGACATCCGACTAATAGGGGAAACATGCATCTAAGAACATTCTCTAAAGCTTCCTACTCTAATTCATGGAAGAATAAGAGAACAGTAAAGCTTCATCCGAGTCTGGGCATTTCTTTCCTGGGTCCCTTGCCTGGAAAAAGTGCTGTGAATCATTCAGTCCTTGAGGAACAAGAGCCTTGCGTTGAGAGCAACCCTTGCAGGCACTTCTGGCTCACGTCGTTGTTTAGGACATTCAGCACTAAGTTAATGAGTGACAGAGCTTTCCTGCTTGGTAGCCCAAAACTGTAGAGGGAATATCCAGAAGAACTAAAAGCTACCACAAATTTT